>CM041640.1:2077867-2161893 GCA_023333625.1 Bothriochloa decipiens
CGGACTCGTAAGAGACGAAACGAAGACTTCGAGTGTCTAAATTCGGAGCCGAAGTGAAGCCGAGCCGTCGTTCGTTTGGTGCCGGCTGACTTCGAGACGAAGGAATCGTGAAGCTGAGCCGACGGCATCTGTCCCCAGAACTATTCCCACGGCCGTCTGATGCCGGGCACACCCACGCGGCAAGCATCGAGGTGGGGGGCGCACGCAAGGCACGGAGAGCCCGGAGTCCACCCAAGTTTTTTCCCTGGTAGCTGCTCACCTCATGGGTGACGGATGAGACCCACGTTTTTTTATTTTTAATTTTTTTTTAAATTTTTTTTACAATTTTAAATTTTTGTTTCGAAATATGACAGAACTAGTCGTCCACACTTAAAAAACGCCCACTGTATGGGCGTTATGTGTGACGTGGCACAGGGCCGGCCGCCGCCGGTGCCGGCTTTTGCGGGCGGCCGCCTGTAGCCCAAAAAACACCCACTGCGTGGGCGTTTTTTGGTGACGAGGGGCCGCCTACAAAAGTGCGCGCAGTTTTGCGGATGGACCTCGGAGCACGTTTTTTGCGCGTCAGGGGGCCGCCCGCAAAACAGCCGCACCGTGCATTGATGCAGCCCACCGTAAAATGCGCTAAAACCAACAAAAAAGGACGACAGTGGGACTCGAACCTGCACCATCTCATCACCAGCCCCGCTGCGCTAACCAATAGAGATGTGTAACTTTCTGGTAAAGAATGGAGTAGTTGTACTATTTAATAGGTGTAAAGAATGGGCAGTCCCGTCCAGAAGACAGTACCGTGCAGCCTCGCCTGTTTTGCAGGCGGCCCCCTGACGCGTAAAAAACGCCCTCCGAGGCCCGCCCGTAAAACAGCGCGCACTTTTGCAGACGGCCCCTCGCCACCAAAAAACGCCCACGCAGTGGGCGTTTTTTGGGCTACAGGCGGCCGCCCGCAAAAGCCGGCACCGGCGGCGGCCGGCCCTGTGCCACGTCACATATAACGCCCACACAGTGGGCGTTTTTTAACTGTGGACGACTAGTTCTGTCATATTTCAAAACAAAAAATTAAAATTGTAAAAAATTTTTTAAAAAAATTAAAAATACAAAAAGCTCCAGGGACGAGAGGAGAGACAGTTATGGACTTGGGCCGTAGTGGCCTCTGTGTGTGAATTGGTCTGGCTATGGCCCACGGACATCCATCGTCAATTGCAATGGCCCAGCTTTGAGATTGCAGCGATGCAAATCCGTTTTTTCGCATTGTGGGCTGTAGCTTAGCCCATAGCCCGAACGTCTGATGAGTCGACGGCCCAGTGAAAGCACTACCTCGTTCAGTCATTCTCGTGGCTCCACCTTCCGAGTTTCGACTTCCGCAGTCCCGCGGCGAGACCGCACGGCACGGCGGCGGCGGGCAAGACTCAAGAGCTCGCTCCGTACGCTGGATCGCGCGGTGCCAAATCTTTCAGCCTCGTTCCCCTCGCAATCCGTCTCGTCTCTCGTCCTTCGCCGGTTGCTGGTTCCTGCGCTCCCCCGTCGATCAGTGCCGCCCCAACCCCATGTTCGTAATCTTCTAATCCCTTCCGACTCTCCGATCGGTTTTGCCCAATTTGCTGTAGTCAGTCAAATGGTGTCTCGATCGCCTCTTCGCCATGGCGATCCGACCCAAGTTGAGGGCCATTTGAGGGTGCTAACCGTTACTTGTCCCGCAGCATCGACGCGTGCGAGCTCCGATTCAGTTATTTGAGAACGGCATCTTCCATAACGCAATTCAAACGACGCTTGGAGCACCTGGTGGAAAACTGGTTCCGTCATGCTTTAGTGTGCAAAGCTCAGGTCCTCAGCCTTTATGCCCATAATATCTCTGGGTGGATTGACGGATCCACAATCACACTTAGCCTGTACAAGATACCACCTCTCAACTCACAGCACCTGACGAGGCTAGAGCTTGGCAACGTAGTGGCTGACAACAGCTTTCTTAACTTCTCAAACTGTCCATCATTGGAGCATCTAAAATTTGAGAACTGTCGTTTCGGACCATATGGTTTAAAGCGGGGTGATTCCCGCACTCACATTTGTGCCCCGAATCTGGTTTCACTACATCTAGATGATAGTTCTGGGTGGCAGATTCCCGCGCTTGAGAGCATGCCTTCGTTAGTGAAGGCATTTGCTGGAATAGGCATGGTTCCATGGGACAGCTGTGTAATCGAGAATTGTACTTGTGAGTTTTGTGACAATTCTTACAGTATTGGTGATGGCACTGGCAGTAATGGGTGTGTGTTACTAAATGGTTTATCCGAAGCTAAGGACTTCACATTGATTTCTGCACCCCGAACAGTATGCCTCTATGACTCTAACTCAATTATGTTATGTCATCTCATTATAGGCAGGCAAGGTTTTGCCTTTTGCATTCCTTGTCACTAAATATTTATACTCAAATCATGCTCTCAGTGAGGATTGCTTCATCATTTTCTCTTATGCTTTGTTCAGTTTATCTTCAAAAAGGATCTGAGATGGTGCCCAACGTTTAGTAAGTTAAAGACCTTGCTACTCAATGACTACTGGTGCGTGCCTAATGATTTCTGTGCACTAGTTTGTCCTCTTGAACACTCACCAGTTCTAGAGAAGCTCACTCTTTCATTTTCTTCTAAGGTACATGCTTCATAAATTGCCAACTGATGCTTTTTAGAATTAGTATCTTGTCGATTTATCATGCTAAACTGTTTTTGTTGATTACATTAGGATGCAAAACAAAGAGAAACAAATGGAAGTCTCAGACCGATGGAGAGATCAGCTGCAATTTCAGAACACCTTAAGATAATTGAAGTTAGATGTGATGTGGTTGATGAGAGGATTTGTAAACTTACCTTATTCCTCTGTGCATTTCACATACGTAAGCTGACTTGCTACTCTCCATGCTTCTATATTTCTGAGATTCAACGATATTTTTATTTGTATGAAAAGAAAGCAGGCAATTTTGATGATTGGGTATGTTGCAAAATTGGAGAAATGAATCCATGCATTGCATAAACATGTTGACAAGCAGCATCCATACATTTGCAGATTTGCCTAAATTGAGTTATGTTGAATAAGCTATAAGATAACATTTTGATTTGTTAAGTACTCTCTCCTTTCCTAATTATAAAACGTTTTGACTTTTCCAGATGTACTTATTTTACTATGTATCTGGATATAAGTGTATATCTAGATGCATAGAAAAATCTATGTATCTAGAAAAGTCAGAACATCTCATAATTTGGAAAAGAGGGAGTAGTTCTGATTATTTTTAAATTGTCAAATGTGACTTACTTCAGTAATTCTTAATTACATTATTTTGGCTTGCCAAGTGATTCTAATAAACACTAGCACACATGTCCACATTTGATAACTTGGGGCAGTCACATAGTAGTTTTATGCAGTCACACATAGCTAGAAAACCATGTATCATACAAGTGATCATGTTTTATACCGTGACCAACTATTTTATCTGAAAATGGTCCAACATTTTTATTCCGTTACAGAGATGAGCTTTAACAACACAGACTAAGAACAAGGAGTACCGTGACCAACTAAGGTGCAACAAAAGTTGGACTGTTGATTGATCTACTGGATCTTACAGCAAGGCTCTTACTGTTGAGGAATGCAAACAATAAAATTCACTGGAACAAGCTTTTGTCTATGCATCACTAGGTACATTGTGTGAGCTTTAGGCTTCCAATCTCCAAGCATGCAGACTTCGCAGTATAATAAATTGTTTAGAACCTTAATTACTTAGTTGACTCGTGCAGTTGTGCTCTTTATCTGTTATATTGCAACCACACCTTTAGTTTATGCAGATGAATTTGGTAATCTAGATCAATTAAATTATCTTAGCATATTTTAATTCAGCTAGTAACGTGATCCTGTTTAGTTATACCTTTACTACTGTGTGGGTTGGTTCTTGCTTGGTTGGCCATTTACTCATAAGGCCAAGCTACAGGGTAATGTATCTTCATTCCTAACCATTGTGTGGGCACAAGGTAGTCACAACCCAGCAATGTTATATTACGAAAGAAATAAAGGTGTCAGGTTAGCAATTTACCACCTGGTTCACACAGATAGTAGGTGAACCTGAAATCGCTCGTGTACTATGTTGCATATTAGATTGTCATAGTATCAGTGTCAGTGTGTCAGGTTACCAATTTCACACAGATACTATGTTACACACTGACACTGATACTATGATAATCTGGTATGCAACATAGTACATGAGCGAACCGATTTCTCTACCAGACGAGCTCGCTCCAGTCTTTATTCCTGATCAGGTTTGAGCCCATTTTTCTTTGAACAGACATGAATTTTAAAAAAAAACTAAAAAAAGGCTACAACAGTGTTTCCATTCTTGCTAACGAGCACGCTCCAGTCATCATCAAAGTATACCAAATGAGCCGTGCAAACGTTTTTTTTTTTTTTTTTTGAAGGAATGGCCGTGCAAACGTTTTAGAAGTCATGACTCATGAGTATGGGACACAAATCTCAAACAAATGATTATGAATAATAACTTAATTCTCACGCTACATGAATTCGAAACAGTTTATATGGATAGCAAAAAGTCTCAGCTTGCATTGCATAGTACACAGATAGCACCTACAAAAATATGTGTATAGATACTGCTTGACTTAATTGGGTTTAAGGGGAAAAAAAAAGACAGTACCATGGCGTGGTACCACGTCTTCTGTTTGACCTCGAACCAAAATAAAAATCATGGTCCGAACTTCAGCTGCACGTTCAGAAAAAATGGCATTAGGTAGGAGTATTCAAGGTCAGACATTCTCAGATCACAGTGAGTTGGGTTGATTTATTGCCCCTGCTTGCTAATGGAATAATGGAGTCTCTTGATACTGTCTTATTATATCGCGGATTCGCGCGGCGGACGCAACAACTTGGTCGCTGACACGGATGACGACCCCAGGCCATTTTGCACATTCCCCGAGACGTGCATGGCTCAAACTCCGGCAGAGGGAGGCACTCCCCCCGCCCGACGAGACCGATCGTCGTCCCTCCCGACGTGCCTGGCACCACGGCCACGTACCATACGTGCGTGCGTGCACTAGCACTACCATGTCGTCGGCCGAACGCGGCCTCGATCCAACGAACGCACACGCGCATCGTATAAAGCTCGTCCTCGCCGCGCCGGGCTCACCAGCCACTGCCAACGACGACGACGACGGCAGCATTACCTTGAGGTCGAGCTATGGCGCGATTGACAACGATGGGGACCAAGGTGCCGGCCACCTTGGTGGTAGCCGCGTCGTTCCTCATCCTCGCCGCCGCGGCGGCGTCCGCCTCGTCGGCGCCGTTCGACTACGCCGGCGCGTTCGACAAGTGCCTGCAGTTCTTTGAGGCGCAGCGGTCCGGGAAGCTCCCAGCCGACCGCCGCGTCCACTGGCGCGGCGACTCCGCCCTCACCGACGGCTACTCGCAGGGGGTACGTGCTTGATCCGATCCGATCGATCCGTTTCTCTCTCGCCGTCGCGGCGGGCCGATCGTCCATCGTCGGAGCTGATGACGACGGACGGCCGATCGTTGCGTTGCATGCATGCGCAGGTGGACTTGGTGGGCGGGTACTACGACTCCGGCGACCACGTCAAGTTCGGGTTCCCGATGGCGTACGCGGTGACGATGTTGGCGTGGGGGGTGCTCGAGTTCGAGAAGGAGATGGTGGCCGCCAACAACCACCAGCGCGCGCTCGACGCCACCCGCTGGGGCACCGACTACTTCGTGAAGGCCCACACCGAGCCCAACGTTCTCTGGGTCCAGGTACGCAAATCACAGGCCAGCCCAGTAGAGATTCCCGGCCCAGAAGGCCTGCAGAGCTCAAACGGTGCCGATCTGGATGCAGGTCGGCGACGGGGACAGCGACCACCTCTGCTGGGAGCGCGCCGAGGACATGTCCACGCCGCGGACGGCGTTCAAGATTGACACCAAACACCCGGGGTCCGAGGTCGCCGCCGAGACGGCCGCCGCGCTGGCCGCCGCGTCCAAGGCCTTCCGCCCCTACGACACCATGTACGCCGACGTCCTCCTGGTGCACGCGAAGCAGGTAAATCTGCCGGAATGCATCGTCTGTCATAAACTACTGAATTTTCAGAGTGATGCGATTCAGTGTACTGAATGTTCAATTCGTTCCACTGAAATCTTCTGTTGTTCCTGTGTTGGGGACATGGACAGCTCTTCACGTTCGCCGACACGTTCAGAGGCAGATACGATGACGCCCTGCTGAGCGCCAAGAAGTTCTACCCTTCCGGTTCTGGCTACGAGGTAGGACAATCAACGTGTGAATCGAACAATTAGCTCGATCGGGGCTGAAATCTGACAGACAACTCATCACGAACCGATGAACGGATGAATTGGTCAGGACGAGCTGCTGTGGGCGGCGGCGTGGCTGCACGAGGCTACCGGCGACGAGAAGTACCTGCAGTACGTGTCCCGGAACGCGGAGGACTTCGGCGGGATCGGCATGTCCATGCTCGAGTTCTCCTGGGACAACAAGTACGCCGGCCTGCAGGTGCTCCTCTCCAAGGCGGTCCTCACCGCCGTAGGCGGCGGCGGCGAGTACGCCGACACGCTGAAGCAGTACCAGGCGAAGGCGGAGTTCTTCCTGTGCGCGTGCCTGCAGAAGAACGGCGGGCACAACGTGAAGCTCACCCCGGGCGGTCTCCTGCACGTGGACGAGTGGAACAACATGCAGTACGTCAGCTCCGCCACCTTCCTCCTCACCGTCTACGCCGACTACCTCTCGGCGTCGCACAGCGGCGGCGGCGCGCTCAGGTGCCCCGAAGGCGAGGTGAAGCCTCACGAGATGGTCCGCTTCGCGCGGTCCCAGGCGGACTACGTCCTGGGCAAGAACCCCAAGGGCATGAGCTACATGGTCGGGTACGGCAGCTACTTCCCGACGCACGTGCACCACCGCGGCGCCTCCATCCCGTCGGTGTACGCCATGGAGTCCGTGGTCGGATGCATGGACGGCTTCGGCAGGTTCTTCAACAGCAAGGGCGCCGACCCCAACGTCCTCCACGGCGCCATCGTCGGTGGGCCCGACGCCAACGACGGCTTCGTCGACGACCGCTGCAACTACCAGCAGGCCGAGCCCACCCTCGTCGGGAACGCGCCCCTCTGCGGCGTCTTCGCCCGCCTCGCCTCTGAGCCGGGCGACGCCTCCGGTAAATAAACCCAAAAATCATTGAACTATTCAGACACGTTCTCGTGGCACCTTGTGCGATCACTGAACGTACAATGGTTGCCACTGTGATTGCAGATGACAGCACGCCGGCGTCTACTTACTCGCCGCCACATGATTCGTCGCCATCGAAGGGTAAGAACTGAAGTTCAATTGCAGCTGCAATGTCTAGGACGATGCAGGTTGATTCGAGCTGACGATGACATTGACTCTGCAGGGTCTCCTCTCGAGTTCGTGCACACGGTGAGCAACTCGTGGACGACGGACGGGGTGGAGTACTACCGGCACGTGGTGACAGCGAAGAACACGTGCGGGCACCCGATCACGTACCTGAAGCTGCACGTCCAGGGCCTGTCGGGCCCCATCTACGGCGTGTCCGCCGCCAAGGAGAAGGACACATACGAGCTCCCCGCGTGGCTCACCCGCCTCGCCGCCGGCGAGCAGCTCACCGTCGTGTACATCCAGGGCGGCCCCGCGGCCAAGTTCTCCGTGCTCAGCTACGAGACCGCTTGAGGTTGCAATGCTGCATGCTCGCCCGGCCCTGCCACCCCGGTGGTTTTTGTTTGCATCCATCCTCCATTTTTTTTCTTTTTTTTCTGACCTGGTTTCTGCTCGGTGCAAATTCTTATACTCCCTTTATTTTAAATTATAGTTCACTTTGACTTTTTTGACGCATGTATTTTATTATGTATCTAGACATATTATTTATCTAGATACATAGCAAAATGCATACATCAAAAAAATCAAAATGAACTACAATTTAAAACAGAGGGAGTAATATATTTTTTTTTTCTATCCATGATTGTGTCTGAAATATTTCCATGACATTGGAGACGATTAGGTATAACAATCGTGAGGCGAATTCAGTTCTATGCATCACAGTTACAGCATGCCTTGTTCTCTTCCCTGGCCGTGAGCGAATCAACCCAAATATATAAAAGAGGGATATACCATAACAATTAGAAGGATGAACCTATCTCAACTAAACACGTCTAAAACTAAAATTAAAATAGATTCGGTCGAATCCAACCTAATTGATCCCACGAACCAAACAGTACCGACCATATGCAACTACAGCAGTGTCAACTATGCATGATGGGCCCTGTTTAATTCCCTGGGAGCAGAATTCTTACAGCATTTCGTTTGTATTTAGTAAAAATTATTCAAACTTTAACTAATTAGGTTTAAAATATTCGTCTTGTAAAGTACAACCAAACTGTATAATTAAATTTTAATTTTACCTATATTTAGTACTCTATGTATGTACTGATATTTTAATACGATGAGAAATATTTTTTCTATATAATGTCAAATGCTAAAATTAGAACGTAACCGGAGAAGGACATGCACTGGGTCGCGACAGCTTCGGATTGGGATGGCTGCTGCCACTCTCCCCGGTGCGCGAGCGTGACCTCTGACCTGACCTGAGTGGGAGACTGACTACTTACTGCATGTCGTGCCACCCAGCTGCACAGGCCGCTGTCTGAAATGCAGCACGCCAATACGGCGATTGGGACTGGACCCGGCCTGCAGTCGATCGCCTGAGGGCAGTCCCAATGCCAATTAATAAGCAGTTTCTATCTCTATTAATTACGTTACCACCTCATCAATTTACTGATGTGGCAGTAGAGTTAATGAAGGAAGAGAGTGCAAACTGAAGAAATCGTTTCTCCTTTGCGAAACCACGTCCACGCTCGCAACGAGGTGGGTGGAAACGGTAAAAAGACCACTGGAGAGAAATCAGCCGTGTCTATCCTCATTCATGGCGATCCGGTGTGCGCCCGCTCATCCGGCGGCCTCATCCCGCTCCTCCCGTGCCCCCCGCGCGCGCGCTCGGTCTCTTCCCGCGCTCGGCCTCTTCCCGCGCCAGCCCTCGATCTCCCTCGCGCGCGGCCTCCTTTTAGCCCCGCTGCTCCCGCCGCGCAGCCGTCCTAGGGTTCCGCCGCCGCGCCGCCGCGCTTTTCCAGCCGCCGCTGCCCCAATCCACACCCAAGTCGACATGAATCCGCTGCGTCCACCTTCGTCAAGTTCCAGGCGTGGCAAGTCAGGGCGAGGCAGGGGTGCTACGGCCGTCGTCGATGCCCGAGCTGCTTCGATTGATGGTGCTCGCGTGGCCCCTGCGGATGGATCCAGTCCGGCTGCAACCTCTCCACCGGTTCCCAGTCTTCCTGCTTGGTGGACAAATCCATCTCCGATGGGCTCAACCAAAGGGTACGTCAGTCCTACTGTGATGTTGTTCTTTGTTATTTCCTTGATTTTGGCTTGTTATTTCCTTGATTTTGGCTTGCGACAGAATGGAAAGGCCAGTCGTAGGCCGGTTAGTTGTAGGCCGAGTTCCCCTGTTTCAATATACAGTACACGGTTTTGATGGCCGGTTAGTTGTGTTCGATGCTGCCTGCTGTATCAGAAAAATCATCTGCTAATTTAGCTGATGCAGCTACAGACATGATGCCATGGACTCTATTCAGATAGAAGAGAATAGGAAGAGAATAGGAAGTGCCAATGAAACTGCTGATCTCTGCTGTTCGATTGCACTTGTGTTCGATTCTAATAAAGCTCCTTATGTGCTGCTGTTTATCTGAATATGTGCTCCTGTTTATCTGAATATGGGTTCGATTGCACTTGTGAATATGTGCTGCTGCTGTTTATCTGAATAAATAATTGCTGTGAATATGTGCTGCTGTTTATCTGAATAGAACCTTGCTGTGAATATGTGCTGCTGTTTATCTGAATAGATAATTATGTTTTTAGAATAGCTGATAATATATGCATAATCAGTTAAATAAATGGTACTAACTCTTTTATCCTGGCTACCTTCTTTTAGCTGTTTATCTGCATCATATACTGAATGGTACTGATTCTTTTTTATTTCTTTAGGGTGTACCCACAAGGTGGCTTTACCAGTTTTCTTGAGTCAAATGGTGGTTCAGAGAATTTCCATTTAGTTGGCCAGACAACAAGCAGGACTACAATTTCTCCAACTGCTCCAAATTTGAAAAGAACCCTACCAATCAATGTAGATGATGCAGATAGAACCAACGACGAAGAAGAGAGGACGGAGAGGCGATTGCCCTATACAAAAGATGAGGATGTTAGATTAGTGTAACACTCTGGTGTTAAGCATGTTTAAACCTTTGCATTCTTAAGCATAAGCATCATTATGCATAGCATTAATGAAAAGAGTGATTGTCATTTCATGTATCATGCTTGATTATTCGAATTTATACTTGCCTTGCACATGAAGTGCATATGTGGTATGAGTGTTTGGTGTTTGATGACCCCTAAGGTAACCTAGACATGATTAGGACACCAAATAACCTAGACATGATTAGGACACCAAATTAATCTAGGTTTATGTTTATGGTTTTGGCTAATTAAGCTTTGTTGTCATGGTTGACCAAGGTGGACCATGAAAGTAGTTTTGTTTGACTAAATTGAAAATGATATCTAGATTGCTTGCATGTGTGTGCACCCTAAATGAAGTTTGTAGAGAATTTTATAAGGAACAAAAGTTATTTTTACCACTTTTCATGAAAATGCTTGGAAGGTGTTCAAAAAATGTTGAAAAAGGGCAGAGTTGGGGGCTGATTTTCCATTTTGGAAATTTTTAAAAGGTATTTTAATTGGATTTTTGTATTTCAAAATCTAGGCAGAATCTGGTAAAACTTCTTTAAGATGAAATGTTCTACTCTTCAAAAGCTACATTTCATCTATTTTGAGTTTTTGCTAATTCAGCTTAGTTTATGAGTTATTAAGCAGCAAAGTTTATCCTGAGTTCATGGAAATAGCATTTTGGTGACGGCTGTACCCTGGCCGTCAGGAAAATGTCCGGCCACCGCCCATGTCGCCCAGCCCGCGCGCTCCGCGTGGCGCGCGTCGACCGGCGGTCCGGGGCGGCAGCGGCCGTTCGGACAGGTTAAAGCGCCCGCTCCTTCTCTCGCTGTCCCCCTCTCTATCTCACTCTCTTTGCTCTTTCCCGCAGCGCCGCAAGCCCTCGGTCGCCGCCGCGCAGCACCGAGCTCGCCTCACCGCCGTTCAAAATTCACCGCCATCAGCCACGTATTCGCCTGCTTGAACCCGCAATCAAACGCGCCTGAGCCCGCTCCACCTTCCTCCACCCTCGCCTCGGCCGGTTGCTCCAAGGTATACTCGAATCGACGCATTTTCTCCCCGGCCGCCATTGCCGCACCTCGGCTTCACCATGGTCCCGTCGCTCGGGCCATCCTCTCTAGCCATTAGGGTGCGAATCAGACGCGTTGTGGTGGATAGCTGCTAGGACGATGGTCAATGACGCCGATTAGGGTTCCTTCGCCGGGAATTTGGCCGCGCCGCCGTGCGGTTGGTCGCCGGTCCGCCGCGCACGTGGCCGAGCCACCTCGGCCGTGCCCCCTGTCCGTGTTAGCTGCTCAATAGAAGCGCGTTGACCTGCTCGTCTTTTCCCTCCGGTCGGTGGCGCCGGAGAGCCGCCGTGTCGGCCGGCGAAGCCACGCCGGCAACCCCCCCTGCCTTTCCCCGAATGAGGACTTTCGTCCTGGAATTCAGGAAAACCTAGGGTTCTCGGAGTAAAGTTGCCAGACACAGGGATTTACCGGTTAGGGCTTGGTTGGTTTCTGGAAATATCAGGGTCCCCGGTGTAAAGTGCCTTTTCCTTTTTCTTTTCCAGAATAGATTTCAGATTTTGTTTAAAGCTTTGAAAATTCATAACTTGCTCATTTTTCATCCAAATGAGTTGGTTCAACTTGCAGCATTTTTATTATGAGATGATCTATGCATGAAAAATATGAAATGTAGAATTTGTAAAACTTTTCTGTATAGCTTTATTTATCTCTATTAATTGCTTTTATCTTAGGAAATGCATAACTAATTCTCTGTTGCTCAGAAAAATGTGAGACCAAGTTTGTTAGTCTTCTTATGTCATGCTCTATCTGTGAAAAATGTTATAAGGTTATGTCATGTGGAAAGTTTGCTCTGTCTAGTTATGGTGCCTATTTTCATGTGATGATAAATAATTCATAATAAATAATGTATAAGGAATTTGTGCATGAAACTTTTTGGAGAGTGTTTTTATGTCAATCTAGAGCTAATTATGTTCTGAGATCTATTGTTTGATATACTTTTATGTACAAAGTATTTTATGCCCCTGGAATTATGCCGCCTTGTCATTTGTGTGTAGGATAAAGTACTTACTGTTTTGACTTGAAATTTTTATGGTAGTCCTTATTTGGTATGATTAAGCTTCTGTAATTTTTACAGAATTTTCTGAGTAGTCTAAAGTCATATTGTAGTTATACCCTGATTTCTTTCGTTTATAAATAATGCTTTAGAGTTGTCATTTCATGTGTGTAAAAATGCTTTTTAGGCTATTCATGATATGTATGATCTGCTTTTGGTTGTGGTTCAGTAGAGTGTAGAGTGCAAAACAATGGTTGTTTATAATTCCTTATAGTGTGCAAGTAAATTTTAATACGAGGCCTATTTGGAGATTTATCGGTAGAAGAGAATGCAGATGACATGTGCTTATCATACATGTTTTCAAATATCATATCATTCATCTTAGCTGAGCATTCATTTACCATCACCATCAGCATTGTATTTATATTTATGCACGGTATTCATACGCACTATGCATCATACAGGATCGTCAGAGCTCGAAACGATAGTTGCCGGAGCACAAGGAGAGGAAGGCCAACAGGAAGCTTTGGTTCGGGAAGCAGCAGCAGAAGAGGATCCCGAAGCTGATCTTCCGGAGTGTCCTGACCACCAGCCAAGCGCTTTCCTGAAAGGCAAGCCCCGGAGCATTCTCCCTGTGGTTTGCAAAATATCTAACTTGAGTCCTTTACTTGTTTGCTGCATTAAGTTATAGGCGTTGTTTTATACCGTTGCTGCATTACTTATATTCCTTGCCACTGTTTATACTTCAACCCTGTTAGGTTCAGGTACGATTATTTGCTTAGCCCTGCTTAACTAGATCGGTAGAAGTCGGGTGATTTTCTGTCATCCGCGAGTTATAGGTGGTAACTCGGAATGGTTGAATACATTATTATCTTGGATAACCATGTGGAGATAATAAATCGAGACCGGGCGGGATTGGAGTTGAGAAAGAACGGAAGGTTCAATGTGGTTTATCCCGTCTGTGTCGAACTAGGACCCCGTCCGTTGTACGTCCTCAAGTCATATTGAATTTATGCCTCACATTTAGCTGGAAGGATAAGTCGTTCCGACCGCGAAGCCTAATTTTGATTTGGGCTGGGAGTCGACCTACTGTACGCATCGCATTGGTGAAGATGGGGGACCACGGGTTACGCGGTTGTAAGGCCTGAATATAGCATGGTGCGCCCTGCTGGCAGCCGGACGGTGCCCGGATGTGATGGTACCTGTTGATCTCGCGTTTTTCCTGAATTGGATGTCGGTGACCTGTAGCTCACCGTGGCTGGTGAGTGTGGTTTGTGTGAGGAGTACCCGCCAGCTGGTTAGTAATCGATTATAATCGCCATCGTTCCTGGACAGTGAACACTTGACTTGAGCAGCGGCATCGTAGTAAGAATTTGAACAAGAGATGAGATGGTTGAGCTGTTGAGACTGAAAGATACTCAACCGGAAATGGTTACTTGCTGTTGAATAATTATTACCATGCTTGTTTAGTACAGGTGCTAATATAGCATGATAAGATTTATCAGATTAAAATACATTGCTAGAAGGTTCTTATTAATTGTTTCTTAATGCAAGTTTTTTCGCAATTTAAATGAGTCAGCTATCCTACTTATACAGCCTTGCATACTCCTTGGAGTCATTTTATTTTAGTTTATGACGGGTAAGTCTAGCTGAGTACATCCTCGTACTCAGGGTTTTATTTCCCATGTTTTTGCAGATGGTGAGATGCTTTATGGTTATTGTCAGAACTGTTTCTATCCCGCCTTGGGAGATGATTAGACCTTGGGCATGGTCACTCTTCTCTACTTGATGCTTTTGCTGGATATGGACCAAGGACCTGGCACTGTATTTGAACTAAATGCGTGTGTGGCTTTAAACTAAATCGCTTCCGCTTTTATTTAAAATTGAACTGGTTTGTAATAACTCTATTTCATACTCCGATGATGTTTTAAACTATGTGCGAACTGTGTACTTGTGAATAGAATCGCTAAACTATTACGATCTTGGTCGTGCCGGAAAAGTTTGAAATCCTTCGAGATTTCATGGACTACCGGGTTTATTAGGTCTCAATCATGTAGTTTGCCGAGTTAATGGCGAATTATGTGCTTGTGCTCTAATAAATTGGTCGGTTCTGTCACAATTAGTAAGCAACTTTTCTTTGTTTTGTGAAGTATGAGCTTGAACTGTACGTTTAAAATTGTTTGGCTGAACACTTTGAGTTGTTGTTTTGTGGATGTAGGCTTCTGCTTGGCTGCGTAAGTCAAAGGATCCAGTTGAAGGAACCGATAGGAGTGGAGATCAATTTTGGGCTGATGTAACTGAAGAATATAACAAAAGCACGGAGGTTTCCCACAGGAGAAACCATTGGGACCGTCTTAAGAAACCATGAATGGAATTCCATGGTTGCTGGGTGAGTACCACCAAAGTCTATAGAAGTGGTTATAGTGATGACCAATTGATGGAAATGGCAGAAAAGATGTATGCTAAAGACCATAATGACAAAGATTTTCAGTTGAAGCACTTTTGGAAGGTTGTGCAAGATGAAAGGAAGTGGTCTGCCTATGTTACAAGAGAAATTGAAAAGGAAAAGAAGGGTGCATCCCGTTCACCGGCTGAAGTGGTGAATTTGGATGATGATCCTAATAGTCGGACTACGGGTCATAAGAAGGCTAGGGATGAGCTCCATGGGAAAAAGAAGATACCTCAAGCCTATTCTGCTATTGGCGACAAGGTGGACAAGTTCATTGAAGTGAGCACGTTGGCTAGGAAGGATCGTGACAAGATGGCAGAGACGCAACAAATTATGGCACATAGTAAGGTTGAAGCTGCTAGGTTGAAGGATAAGGCAGCAGAAAAGCAACTCAAGTGTAAAATGCTTGACACTTACAGAGAGCTTCTATTAGCACCAACAACTAATATGAGTGCTGGAGCTTTGGCTGAGAGGGAGAAAGCACTGGAGTGTATGAGGTTATCCTTATTTGCTGCAGATAATTATGGTATGTGGCACCAAAACTCAGTTTCATATTTGTACAGATAATTGTGTGAAACTAAAAACTGAAACTGGAACTTTATGGTGTGAAACTGAAAACTAAAAACTGAAACTGCATGGTGTCGACTTAAAACTGAAAACTTTATTTTTATTAGTGTGAAAGCAGTACATGGTGTGAAAACTGCTTGTCTCTTCAATTCTGCATGTGAAACCCATGCACTCTGGTGTGTATATATGCACTACACGCCCTCTGCCCTCTGCCCTCTATCCTCTTCCCTCTGCCACATGGCTGATCAAGCACCATCTGATGGTGAACCATCTGATGGCAGGTTGGACCTAGAAGATTTGTACACAATTGAAGAATTTGAAGCTGAGCAAGAAGTATTAGAAGAACTTGAAGATGCAATCATGGCAGAATTGAAGAATGACATTCAAGCACTAGAAGAAGGTAGTAGACGCAATAGTGGTCCAAGGAGATATGTGCCTAGGCCTCGAGAAGAAGCCCATGAGCGGCTTATGGAGGACTATTTCGCGGAGAATCCTGTTTATAATTCTACAATCTTTCGTAGAAGGTTTAGGATGAGAAGGCCCCTGTTCCTCCGCATTGTCGATGCCCTCGGTGAGTGGTCTCCATTTTTCACCTTAAGATATGATTCTCTTAAGCGCCCTGGGCTATCACCAATTCAAAAGTGCACTGCTGCTATAAGGCAGAGTACAAATGGGAGTCCTGCAGATCAGCTTGATGAGTATATTAAGATTGATGAAAGTACTGCTGTAGAGTGCTTGAAATTATTTGTGGAGGGAGTGATTGCTAAGTTTGGAGCGGAATATTTGAGGCGACCAACAGTACAAGATGTTAAGCGCTTAATGGCGATCGGTGAGCGTCGTGGATTCCCTGGGATGCTAGGAAGTATTGACTGTATGCATTGGCACTGGGAAAAATGTCCTTACGGATGGAAGGGGATGTATACCCGCGGTGATCATGGTGTTCCTACAATCATTCTAGAGGCAGTAGCTTCTCATGATCGTTGGATATGGCACGCCTTCTTTGGTGTTGCTGGATCCAACAATGACATCAACGTGCTTAGCCAGTCAGATTTATTTGTGGAGTATTTGAGAGGAGAAAATCCTAAGGTGCAGTACTCTATCAATGGAAGAGACTACAATATGGGCTATTACCTAGGTGATGGCATATATCCAGAGTGGTCTGCCTTTGTGAAGTCTATAAAGAACCCACAAATAGACGAACATAAACTTTTTGCACAGAAGCAAGAAGGGGCAAGGAAGGATGTTGAATGCACTTTTGGCATTTTGCAGTCTCGCTGGTGTATTTTGCGTCGACCAGCGCGTCTCTATGAGCAAGGAGATCTTCAGAATGTCATGCTTGCTTGTATAATTCTCCACAACATGATAATTGAAGATGAAAAGGATATAGAGCAGGTTCCATTTGATTTGAATGAGGAAGGCAGCACATACATTGTTGAAGAAGCTACAATCACTCATGGAGAAAACCCAGAGCTGGAAGAAGTGCTTGACAGGCGTACCGCCTTACATGATCACAAAGCACACAAACAACTTCAATCTGATTTGATTGAACATATTTGGCAAAAGTTTGGGAATTCATATATGGCTAATCCTCATTGAACAATTACTGCTTTTTAAATTTTTTGAATGTAAGTCTGAACACTAGTACCATAATTTCTTAGAAGCAGTAACTTTTCATTTTGGCAGCATAGAATTATCCTAAACTATTCATTTTGTTTGTGGAGTCTTTCACTGTTCATTATTTTTGTATCTTCAAAGCTGGATCTTGGAATTATCTTGATCATATTTTGTTTGCTGACATGAAATTTTTCCCCTGCAGGATGGTGGCTTGTCGAGTACATGTGTGAATTGGCTTCTGGAGTGCACCTGATGGCTTTTGGGGACAAGAGTTCTTTTGCTATATGCATATCATGACCTTATCAACTATATGTATTTCTGGAGGACCTCTGAACCCACCTGAGACGATGCTGTGCAATGGAGATGTTGCCGACGTGCAACCTTATTATTTAATTTAGTATTATGCTTATCATGAACTTTACTTCTGTTAATCAAATATGTATGAGATGGTTGATGATGGTACCTGCTATCTTAATGGGTTCTGGAAACATACATTGGTTGCTATTTGATTAAATATGGTTCTGGATATGGTGTTGGCCTGCAGCAAATTTCTCATTTCTTTATCGGTCCTTTTTTTACAAACATGTTACCTAGTACTATCGTGTGGCAACATGTTAGCTGCAGAGATTTTGTCACACTTGATCCATCTCTATTTTATGTTGTATTTAAGTTATTCTTTGTATAATCATTAATATAGAAACCATAGGTTGGGAAGAATAGTTTCTACTTAGTATTAATTGCTCATTTTCTCTCTTGCAATCTGTGACAAAAAAACCCTGCATAGGGACTGCCCTGATGAACGCCACCACGTCGGCACCGGACTGTAGCTTGCACATCGCCGGCGGTTGGAACCTTCGAGACAACAGGAGCTGAAGAGAACGTCATTGAGTCATGACAGATGACAGACGTAGCGTGCCACGACCACGGCAGTAGTGTGGACCTCATCTTTAGTTTTGGACAATTATTCTACTGTAATAATACTAGTACACGGCATCCATTAACTAAGGCCTTGTTTAGAGCAACAACTTTACATAGTAAATTCTGTTAAACACTGTAATAATTTTGTTTTTATTTGATAATAATTGTCTAAGCATTGATTAATTAGACTTAAAATATTCGTCTCGCAAAGTTCTTTTGCTATATGCATATCATGACCTTATCAACTATATGTATTTCTGGAGGACCTCTGAACCCACCTGAGACGATGCTGTGCAATGGAGATGTTGCCGACGTGCAACCTTATTATTTAATTTAGTATTATGCTTATCATGAACTTTACTTCTGTTAATCAAATATGTATGAGATGGTTGATGATGGTATCTGCTATCTTAATGGGTTCTGGAAACATACATTGGTTGCTATTTGATTAAATATGGTTCTGGGTATGGTGTTGGCCTGCAGCAAATTTCTCATTTCTTTATCGGTCCTTTTTTTTACAAACATGTTACCTAGTACTATCGTGTGGCAACATGTTAGCTGCAGAGATTTTGTCACACTTGATCCATCTCTATTTTATGTTGTATTTAAGTTATTCTTTGTATAATCATTAATATAGAAACCATAGGTTGGGAAGAATAGTTTCTACTTAGTATTAATTGCTCATTTTCTCTCTTGCAATCTGTGACAAAAAAACCCTGCATAGGGACTGCCCTGATGAACGCCACCACGTCGGCACCGGACTGTAGCTTGCACATCGCCGGCGGTTGGAACCTTCGAGACAACAGGAGCTGAAGAGAACGTCATTGAGTCATGACAGATGACAGACGTAGCGTGCCACGACCACGGCAGTAGTGTGGACCTCATCTTTAGTTTTGGACAATTATTCTACTGTAATAATACTAGTACACGGCATCCATTAACTAAGGCCTTGTTTAGAGCAACAACTTTACATAGTAAATTCTGTTAAACACTGTAATAATTTTGTTTTTATTTGATAATAATTGTCTAAGCATTGATTAATTAGACTTAAAATATTCGTCTCGCAAAGTTCTTTTGCTATATGCATATCATGACCTTATCAACTATATGTATTTCTGGAGGACCTCTGAACCCACCTGAGACGATGCTGTGCAATGGAGATGTTGCCGACGTGCAACCTTATTATTTAATTTAGTATTATGCTTATCATGAACTTTACTTCTGTTAATCAAATATGTATGAGATGGTTGATGATGGTATCTGCTATCTTAATGGGTTCTGGAAACATACATTGGTTGCTATTTGATTAAATATGGTTCTGGGTATGGTGTTGGCCTGCAGCAAATTTCTCATTTCTTTATCGGTCCTTTTTTTTACAAACATGTTACCTAGTACTATCGTGTGGCAACATGTTAGCTGCAGAGATTTTGTCACACTTGATCCATCTCTATTTTATGTTGTATTTAAGTTATTCTTTGTATAATCATTAATATAGAAACCATAGGTTGGGAAAAATAGTTTCTACTTAGTATTAATTGCTCATTTTCTCTCTTGCAATCTGTGACAAAAAACCCTGCATAGGGACTGCCCTGATGAACGCCACCACGTCGGCACCGGACTGTAGCTTGCACATCGCCGGTGGTTGGAACCTTCGAGACAACAGGAGCTGAAGAGAACGTCATTGAGTCATGACAGATGACAGACGTAGCGTGCCACGACCACGGCAGTAGTGTGGACCTCATCTTTAGTTTTGGACAATTATTCTACTGTAATAATACTAGTACACGGCATCCATTAACTAAGGCCTTGTTTAGAGCAACAACTTTACATAGTAAATTCTGTTAAACACTGTAATAATTTTGTTTTTATTTGGTAATAATTATCTAAGCATTGATTAATTAGACTTAAAATATTCGTCTCGCAAAGTACAACAAAACTGTGTAATTAGTTTTTTATTTTATCTATATTTAGTATTCTATACATGTGTCGGTATTTTAATGTGACGAGAAATCTTCTAAAATTCTGGGGTGAAATGAAATCTAAACAAGGCCTAACTCGTCAAACACAAAGGCACGCTATGCATTTGGACCACAACTCATATGGCATTTATTTTCTCCATTTCATTATCCTTCGTCTTTTGGTCAACTGGCCTTCGATCGGCTGCGGCGGCGAGCCGGCGACAGTGGCTATGCAGATGCATGGACGATGTAAGCTGAGAAAAATAAAAGATTCCGGTAAACGATGTAGCTAGACTTCATTTAAGCGTTTCTTGCTAGAAAAATCAATAAGACAAACTAACTAATAAGCGTTTGCCATTTAATGTTTGCATAAATTTGACTTATTATATGATATTCAGTACTTTACCCAATCGCTAAATGATTTTTACCGGTTCATGTAGATATAAGTAGAATTTTTTATCCGGCATATTCAAAGTAAAACTATTAGATCCGTCACTGTTTTGCACCACAGCCAGCGCACTTGTGTTGTGTCTTGATCGGAGTCCGTCGTCAGTCCTGGCGCCCGTCGTTGTCCAGCCGCGGCGCGCGCAGCCACGAGGCCGCGATCGCAGTCGCAGCGCGGGCGCATGTCAAAGGGAAACCGACGCGACATGGGAATTCATTCGCCCTGCAATGCGCTTCGTGATCACATCGATCGGTACCGTAACTGCGCGGGCAGATCATCGTCCAGGGCCGATAGCTAGACGCTCAAAAATCAAAATCGATGGCGTTCTGGCGCTAGCAACAGTAGGGTAGGTCATCAGGTCTAGGCACGCCAATCCGATCGGCAGGTGCTGAATATGTCAAAATTCAAGGGTTCTAGAGGCCTGCATGAGCGCACGCAGATCAGCCGACGGGCTTTCGGAGTCAACGGATATGGTTCCTCCTCCAGTCCTCCGTGGCCGGCGGTCCACTTTGGACAATTCTACACGGTATCCTTGTTAGTCTTTATCGACACACGGTATCCTTGTTAGTCGACTTGTCAATCACTATGAATTTGGACCTCCATGTCATGAACCTTCTTTTGGTTCCTCGATCACCTGCCTTTGCACAACTAGTCATACTCTTCGATCACCCTGCTTGTTATTGTGGACGGGCCGTCGGCTGCGGCGGCGACGACAGTGGCTATGCAGGGACGGTGTAAGCTGAGAAAAATAGAAAAGGATTTGGTAGACGATTTAGCTAGCTAGATATCGTTGTTGCTTTTCTTACTTGAAAAATCAGCAAGACAAATTGATAAAGAATTAAAGACAGAACCGGCGTGCTTACTTCCACATTTGGTTGCACTCGGAAGCGGCTTGTCGCACTCGCGAGCCAGCCGAACAATGATTTGGTAGACGATTTAGCTAGGTATCGTTGTTGTTTTTCTTGCTTGAAAAAACAACAAGACGAATTAAAAGAATTAAAGATAGAGCAGCACTTACTTCCACATTTTTTTTGAAACAGGATACCTGTATTAAAGTTAAGGAAACCAGTACATACGCGTACGAGTACACCGTGAGATGATGCGGAGGGCAGCTGTCCCACCCAACATTGCAGAAAGGGACTCAAGAAAAGTAAAAATTACAACTAGGTCCCTGGACCCTTTCCCAACTCCGGCGTCAGGAAGACCCGGCCGCCGCCATGATCTTGACGAGCTCCATCGCACAAAGGCTTTAGCGAGCCGCAATTGCCACCCGACCCGAAGGTCGGGACGATTTCGTCGTTGAAGAAGCTTCGGCCAGGGACGCACCCTAAGCTCCCCAGATCTCGGATCAACACTCGCCATCGATGTCGATCCGCTCGCCCGCAGACCACAGCACCAACAGCCATCATCTCCTCCATAAGAAAACGCACCCCCAACGCCATCACCTCGCAGAGACAACGGAGTTGCAGAGCACGCGGACTCCTGTATATACCTCGCCGACAACATCGATGACACCGGAGAAGAACATCACCAGTGGGAGGAGGAGGTCGGGAGGAGTTATTCGTCGACGCTGCCGTGGTCTCTTCCTCGCCGACGGCGCCTAAAAGACCCAGCCGCAAGGGAGATGCTTCCCCTCGGCAAAACCTGACCCTAACCGGCGATGAAGAAATCGCCGGCGGGACAAAAGGGCTCCTAGACCTACGACCTAGAGCCAAACAAGCCCTCCCGCCAAGGAGCCGGGCTCCCCTCTCATCTTCGTCGTCGGCAAGGACGACGGAGGAGAGAGGGCCGGCGAATCGACAAAGGAGAGAGAGAGAGAGTCGTCCTCGAAATCACCTTATGGGGAAAGACAGTTCGAGACGAGACGCATTTAGTTCCACTCGAAAGCGGCTTGTCGCACTGGCGATCGAGCAAGGCGAACAAGTTTTCTGACGCTTATCTTTTGCTCGTCCTCGTCAGTGATGATGCGGCAGATGCAGATCATGTCAGTATCCCGATGTCTCACGGTGTAACGACACTTGGGGGCCGGGTCTTCATACACCGTGCCGAGGGCCAGGGTTTTCGTGCAGTCGTCGAGGAGTATGATCTTCTGTCCCCGAGGCTTGATGGTAACAGTCTTGTTCGCCCGAAGCTTGATGGTGTGCTGCATACGGAGTACATGGTAAAAGCAAAGCAGTAGACCATGGCTTGGAATATTACTTCTGTACAACCCATCGCGTATTTGCAAACGATGAATGTTGATGCTATTCACGGATATTTATTTATAGTATGCAACAAGTTAAGGCTCGCTATGAAATAAAAGTCGAAGAATTCTCTGGCTGGCAGCATCGCTTCCAAAGTCCAAGCCATCAAGCACAAAAATAAATGTGTGGAAATCTTCGAGAAATTAACAGTTCTGCATTACAATCTGAAGCGAGGAAATAGTGAATGTCAAGAAATCTTGGAACCCAGAGGTAGGCAACATGGATATGGCACATCTAATGTTGATTCTTAGCGGCCAAATAATGCACCCAGTTACAAAATTCAAGCCATTATGTTCCTTCTGGCGATTGCACCATAACATGGACGGTCCTGTCTCCAAAACAAACCATTAAAACACCCATTTATTTGTTCCAACCCCCCTATCAACATTGTACGAGCAATAATAAAAATAGAAACAAGACTTCTTAAGGAATCTTCTTATACTTGTTAAGAAGAAATCACATTATATTATTGACCAAGTGCACCCTAATTTACTTGTTAAGAATTCTTGTTTTACCTGTGTTGGTACTGAGGGCCAACATTTTTTTTGGTGCCACATCCACATTGTTTTTGTGCATAATCCATACCCTGACAAGTACTGGGGTTCTTAATGTATATGTATATTGTATCCCAAAAGTAAATAATGCCATAAGAATTCAGCAATATAGACCAATTTGTGTTCTTAATGTGAGCTTCAAAATATTCACTAAAGTGGGCACAAATCGGCTTAATCTGGTAGCTAAAACTGTTGTGAGGCCAACAAACTGCCTTTATGCTAGGTAGGAATATAATGGAAGGAGTCGTTATTTTACACGAAATCATCCATGAGCTTCACATCAAAAAAAGAAATGGTGCCATTTTCAAAATTGACTTTGAAAAGGCATACGACAAAGTGAAGTGGCCTTTTCTACAACAAACGCTACGAATGAAAGGTTTCTCCCCTAAATGGTGTCGATGGGTAGAAACTATGGTCACTGGTGGAAGTGTGGGAATCAAGGTCAATGATGACATAGGACCCTACTTCCAGACCAAGCGGGGTCTCCGACAGGGAGATCCAATGTCACCAATCTTATTTAATATTGTCGCGGATATGCTAGCTCTCCTGATTAACAGAGCAAAATCCGATGGTCAAATAAGAGGTGTTATACCCCATCTGATAGATGATGGTTTGTCCATATTACAGTACGCGGATGACACCATTATCTTCCTTGATCATGACCCAGAACAAGCACGGAATTTGAAACTGTTGCTGTGCGTCTTTGAACAGCTTTCTGGGCTGAAGATTAATTTCCACAAGAGTGAAATCTTCTGCTATGGTGAAGCAAAAGAGATGGAGTCTTTTTATACTACTCTCTTTGGATGCAATGCTGGTGAATATCCCTTCCGTTACCTTGGGATCCCTATGCATCATAGACAACTCCTAAATTCTGAATGGGGTAAAGTAGAAGATCGTTTTAAACAAAAACTATCTTGTTGGAAAGCAAAGTATCTGTCTTATGGGGGAAGACTAGTACTGCTTAATTCAGTCCTTAGCAGCCTGCCCATGTTTATGATGTCTTTCTTTGAGATTCCCAAGGGTGTCTTAAAGAACCTGGATCATTACCGATCAAGGTTCTTCTGGCAAGGGGCCTCAGAGAAGCATAAATACCGTCTTGCCAAATGGGATATTATTTGTCGTCCCAAGGACCAAGGAGGACTAGGTATTCTAAACCTACAGTTGCAAAATAAATGCCTCCTAGCAAAATGGCTGGTTAATTTATTGAATACAGAAGGTATTTGGCAATTGCTTTTACGAAAAAAATACCTGAGTTCCAAAAGCCTATCCCAAGTCACAGCTAAGCCCAATGACTCTTATTTTTGGAGAGGCCTCATGCATATCAAAGATAAGGTATTGGCAAAGGGCTCTTTCATTATTAAGGATGGAGCAACAGCTAGGTTTTGGGATGATACATGGTAGGAGAAAGGCCTCTGAAAGTTCGTTATCCATCTTTATATAATATAGTGAGAGATTCTCACGCTACGGTCTTAAAAGTTATGAGCACTAGCCCCCTAAATATTTCTTTTAGAAGGACTCTGGTGGATAATAAGCTTACAGAGTGGCATACTTTAGTAGCAAATATCTCTCATGTCGAACTGGTAAATGGATCAGATTATTTCAAATGGAGTTTAACCAGTTCTGGGTTATTCTCTGTCCGATCCTTGTATCTAAATCTTATAGATACAAATATACCTTTTCGACATAGGAAGATATGAAAGTTAAAAATTTCTCTAAAAATAAAAGATTTTTCTTTGGTTTCTACAAAGGGGTGTTGTCCTTACCAAAGACAACCTAGCTAGAAAAAATTGGAAAGGGAGTCAGAAGTGTGTTTGCTGTAACGGGAATGAAACTATTCGACATTTATTCCTAGACTGCCCCTTTGCCAAGACGATTTGGAGGATTATTTTCTTTGCTACTAGTTTGTCTCAACCCAGATCAATCAGTCACATGTTTGGTAACTGGCTGTCAAATCAAAATAGCAAGATTAAAAATTTGATTTGGGTGGGAGTCGCTGCCATGTTGTGGGCTATTTGGAGATGCCGTAATGATGTTGTTTTTAATAAAATAAAAACTAACTCTATTATGCAGGTTATTTTCAGGGGAGCTTTCTGGTTACGCTTCTGGGCTCAACTGCAGCATGAAGAGCAAGCCAAGGATGCGCTCTCGACGATAAGCAAGAAATTAGAAGTTATTGCTTTAGAGATTTCCAATAAAGGATGGAAACATTTATATTGTTTGAACTAGCGTCCTGGTCGTTTTATAAGACTACGGCTTTCTATTTTTTTACCAAAACATTTGTAATTTTGGGCTGCGTACATCCTTAGATGTAGAGGCCGGATAGTTATCCATTATCTAAAAAAAATACATATATGAAATCACATACAAGAGTTGGTATGCAAAATCATTTCTGAAAAAGACACAAAAATTGGGAAAAAAAATCAAATACATGTGTATTCAAGGACAAAAATTCTATCCCGCGTGCAGATACAAGCGAAATTTGAGTACGGTTCCTGTTCCTCCAATGGTTCGCTGCAGAGTTCGTTTTTTGACGCCAAGACAGCTCACAGGCGGGGAGGTTAGAGTAAAACTGGTGACTGGTTTTGGTTGTCCTCTTGGCCAGGGTCAGCTACTGCTGTTATCCTACAACGACTTTCATATGCTGCTCCCCTTTAAATAAAATGAAAATAGGAAAAACATGGTGCTCTGACTGAATCAGGCTCAGAAAATTCAGAGGTGAGGCGAGACAAAATGGCATCGCATTTTTCAATCCCCGTCATAGATTAGAATCTTCTCACTGACTAACTGACCGACCGACCTCGCTGGTCTCTCGAGTCCAGATTACTCTCCCACCTGCACCCCTGCACTCGATCCTGGCCGTCGGTTCCTCATCGTGCAGCCGGGTTTGCAGGAGAAGCCGCCTCAGGTAGCCAACCACCTGGCCTTTGCCTCTCATTAGTCACTACTATACAAGAACCACCTCAGTCACCTCTGCCTCCGTGTCTTGCTCCGCCTCCGGCTCGGCGTTCAACGTGCAACCACCACTCCGCGAGCTGGACGCCTGGCTCGGTGAGGAGGCCGTCTCCGCGCACGCAACAGCCAGCCAGGCCTCCCCCGGCGACCACCGAGAGCGGGCGGCATGGACAGGCTCGGCGCGAACCCGGCCAACTCCAGCCCGCTCACGCCGCTGGGCTTCCTGGAGCGCTGCGCCACCGTGTTCGGCGACTGCCCCTCCGTCGTCTACCACGACACCGTCTACACCTGGTCCCAGACGCACCGGCGCTGCCTCCGCCTCGCCTCCGCGCTCGTCTCCCTCGGCGTCTCCCGCGGCGACATCGTAAGCCGACCCGTTCCCCTCGCTCGCTCAATAATTCCGTCCCGCGGATGGGCTCCCATCCCATCTGCTGTGGCAAGTGGCAACTGACACCGCGCTCCGCTCTCTTGGATTGGATTCCGTCGACCCATGTAGGTGTCCGTGCTGCTGCCCAACGTGCCGGCCATGTACGAGATGCACTTCGGGGTGCCCATGAGCGGCGCTGTGCTCAACACCATCAACACGCGCCTGGACGCGCGCACGGTCGCCGTCCTTCTCCGCCACGCCGGCTCCAAGCTCGTCTTCGTCGACCCGGCGAGCCTCCCGCTGGTCCGGGACGCGCTGAGGCAGCTCCCGCCGGGGCACCCTTTGCCGCGTGTCTTCCCCGTCGAGGACCCCCACGAGAAGGACTTCCCCGCGGCGCCGCCCGGGACGCTGACGTACGAGGCGCTCCTCGACGGTGGCGACCCGGAGTTCGCGTGGGTGCGGCCGCGCAGCGAGTGGGACCCGATGATACTGAACTACACCTCCGGCACGACGTCGGCGCCCAAGGGCGTGGTGCACTGCCACCGCGGCATCTTCCTGGTTGCCGTCGACACGCTCGTGGAGTGGGCGGTGCCGAAGCAGCCGACGTACCTGTGGACGCTGCCCATGTTCCACGCCAACGGGTGGTGCTTCCCGTGGGGGATGGCGGCGGTGGGCGGCACCAACGTGTGCCTGCGCCGCGTGGACGCCGCCGAGGTGTACGCCACCATCGCGCGGCGCGGGGTGGACCACCTCTGCGGCGCGCCCGTCGTGCTCAACATGCTGGCCAACGCCCCGGACGCCACGCGGCGGCCGCTCCCAGGGAAGGTGCGCATCCTCACGGCCGGCGCGCCGCCACCGGCCGCCGTGCTGCACCGCACCGAGTCCATCGGCTTCGAGGTCACCCACGGGTACGGGCTGACCGAGACGGCGGGGCTGGTGGTGTCCTGCGCGTGGAAGGGGGAGTGGAACAAGCTGCCGGCGTCGGAGCGCGCGCGGCTCAAGGCGCGGCAGGGCGTGCGCACGCCTAGCATGGCCGAGGTCGACATCGTCGATGGCGAGACTGGCCGCAGCGTGCCCCGCGACGGGTCCACGATGGGCGAGATCGTGCTCCGCGGCGGGTGCGTCATGCTTGGCTACCTCAACGATGAGAAGGCCACCAGGGCGGCGATACGGGACAACGGGTGGTTCTACACCGGGGACGTCGGCGTGATGTACCCGGACGGGTACATGGAGATCCGGGACCGGTCCAAGGACGTGATCATCAGCGGCGGGGAGAACATCAGCAGCGTGGAGGTGGAGTCCGTGCTCTATAACCACCCGGCGGTGAACGAGGCGGCGGTGGTGGCGCGGCCGGACGAGTTCTGGGGCGAGACGCCGTGCGCGTTCGTGAGCCTGAAGGAGGAGGGGTCGGGGTCGCCGGGCGCGGTGACCGCGGCGGATGTCATCGCGTGGTGCCGGGAGCACATGCCACACTACATGGTGCCCAAGACGGTGGTGCTCCGCGCCGAGCTGCCCAAGACCTCCACCGGGAAGATCCAGAAGTACGTGCTCCGGAACCTTGCCAAGGAGATGGGACCCACACGCAAGGGGGCTAGTATCAGCAGCAGGATGTAGTGCCAGTGCTGTGCCGTCGTCTTGCTTGGCACAGTATGGACATGAACATGTGCTCTGCGCCTCTGCTGCAGCTTGTCGTGCCAGTTCAATGTTGGGATCAGCAAGCCCTCTCACCGATCCTGGGAAAGGATTTATGATAGTGATACTGCCAGTACAGCAGATATGTCTCCTTTTTTATCTTGGGGGTGAATGAATCACAAGGTGAATGGGTGTCATTGATACAGACGATGTGAATTTTATCCGAGTTCAGTGTATTATCATGTGAAATGATCCAACAGATTCATTACTTCTGAGTATGTCCGTATGGAGACGAAAGAAAACAGAGAATTTACTGTACTATTGAAGTTTTGATCTTAAAGTTTTGGATTGAAATTATCATGGGTAACAGCTCAAAATTAAAAATTCTAAAAAAATGGAACATTCAAAAGTTGCTCCTCAAATTTTGAAATTTTGTTTCTCTTATTGAAGTTTATTCTTACTATTTTTTTACTCTTACTTTATTTTTGAATGGAAATCTCTGTCAGGATTCTTTTTTGACACAGAGATACAAAAACCAAATAAGCACACTTGGGCCTGTGTCCTTTTCGTTTGTCCTCGGCAGAAAAAACTCAGGCAGTCTTATCTTTGTCGAAACAAACAAGAACACAACCGCCCTAGCATACGTACTGTAACAGGCCGAGCATACTAAAAAAACAGGCAAATGATAGGAGCAGCCGAGCAGGCGGCAACTATGGAATGAACTTCTTTGCTGTACTGTAAACAATTAAGCCATCAGCAGTAGTACAAATCCCTTCTTTCGGGACATCGTCAATTGAACCAGCTCAGCCCATGTCATAATGATCGAAAAAGTAGAAAACACTCAAAAGGACAAGCTGCACAAATGATAGAATCATGTGAACTGAAAGAACAAGTGATATTTCAGAGGCAGGTCATGATATAGGACTATAGGAGTATATACTCATCTCTGTGAATGAAACAAGTGAGAGAAAAAAAAAAAAACCTCTCTACACAAAACATCATCGCTTCTTCAACTCATGCTTCTTTCCAATCACCGCCACCCTCTCTGTTAAAGATTGTATCCTCCAGTATTACATGTTACAAGTTTATATAAATCACATACATATTGTACAGCATTGTACAAGTGTCTCCATGAGACAAAAGCGTTCCAAGCTCGTTATTGTTTGAAGGCTAGAACCGACCGACCGATCCGGCAAATCAATTTACCTGTCAATGCCCTCAATCTTGTCTTCAACCTCGGAGTAGAGCTCCCTGAGCCTGTCCAGGTTCTCCTCCGATGTCTCCCAGTAGCCTCTGCCACTGGCTTCCAGGAAGGTCTGCACCAGCTTCCTGAACGAGTTGGGATTGGTCTCCATGAGCCTCTTCCTCATCGCCTCATCATCGATGAACGTGGAGTTCGCCTCCTCGTAGACCCAGTTGTCGACCTGTCCCGACGTCGCGCTCCACCCAACGGTGTTGGTGAGGCGCTTCTCGATCTCCCTGACGCCCTCGTACCCGCTCTTCATCATCCCCTCGTACCACTTGGGGTTCAGCAGCTTGGTCCTCGCGTCGAGGCGCACCGTCTCCGACAGCGTCCTCACCTGGGCGTTCGCCGTGGTGGTGTCGGCGATGTACGACGACGGCGCCCGGCCGTCCTTGCGCAGCCCCTGCACGAGCTTCGTCGGGTCCGAGTCGAAGTAGTGGCTCACGTCCGTCAGCGAGATCTCCGACGAGTCGAGGTTCTGGAACGTGGCGTCCGCCGTCGCCAGAGCGAGCTCGAACGCCTTGCGCTTCTCCTTCATGCCGGCCCCCGGAGCGTCGCTATCGAACGCGAAGGATTTCCGGCTCAGGTACATGTCCTGGAGCTGCTTCTCGTCGGTCCACGACGCGTTCTCCACCGCCAGGTTCACGTTGGACGAGTAGGAGCCTGACGCGTTCGAGAACACCCTTGTCGCCGCCTCTCTCAGCGAGACGCCGAGCTCCTCTGCCTGCTCCTGGGCATGCTTGCGCACGTAGTTCATCTCTGCTGGCTCGTCCAGTTCGGCGACCATCTTCACTGCCCGGTCCAGCAAGTTCATCTGCAGGCATCAAAATGCATTGTCCCATGAGTAAATTATTCAGTTCAGTCAGTGCACTAATGTATCTATGCAAATTGTGTACAAAAGATCAAAGGCAGCGAGTGATGTTTTACCTGGTTGATGAAAAGATCTCTGAAGACACCCGAGCAATTAACGACGACGTCTATCCTTGGGCGTCCAAGCTCCTCAAGGCTGACAGGCTCCACACGGTTGACACGGCCGAAGGTATCGGCGATTGGCCGGACACCAATCATCCACAGCACCTGGGCCAACGACTCACCATAGGTCTTGATGTTGTCAGTGCCCCACAAGACAAGTGCAACTGTCTCAGGGTACTTGCCGCCATTGTCAGCCTTCTGCCTCTCCAGGAGACGGTCGACAACGATCTTGGCACTCTTCATGGCAGCTGTGGTTGGGATGGCCTGTGGGTCAAGAGCATGGATGTTCTTTCCTGTCGGGAGCACCTTCGGGTTCCGGATCGGGTCACCGCCAGGGCCAGGCTCGACATAGCTTCCCTCGAGGGCGAGCTTCAAGCTGCCCAGCTCATTGTCTTGCACGACGAGCTTCAAGCACTCCCCCAAGAATCCAAACAGAATCCTCAGCTTCTCTCTGTCTGCCCTGATGAACTTGGTCGTGGACAGGTACTGCACCCATGGTTCCGACAGACCGAAACCAAGTATGTTGCTGAGGTTGTTGGCAACATTGACGACTTGCCCTTTGCTGTTTGTGGTCTTCTCAACAAAGGCGGTGATGGCGCCACGCGAAGCTTCAGTTATCTGCCTCAGAAGCTCCACGTCGGCGAGAATGCCCTTGTCGCTTCCCCTGTACACATCTTCAATTTCCCTGCCCACTGTGGCAGCAAGTATGCCGGGCAGCGAGGTTATGCCATCTTCTGGGCGGTCGAGGGCAGCTATGTTCACCAGTGTGGCCACCGCCTCGATGGCACTTGGCGGCTCGCCAATCACATGTAGACCACAGGGAAGGAGCCGTGACTCAATCTCCATGATCTTGGCGTACACCTTTCCAACGACCAGGTCACGTTCATTTGGTGGGAGCTCCTCCCCTTCCTCGGGCAGTGGGACATCCTTGTCAAGGTTGCACTGCTTTGCGGTGCTGATGATTGAGCTCACAATCTGATTACCACGCCCCGTGTCCTTGAGAGACTGGTAAGAGGAGATGAGCTCTGACAGCTGCTTGAGCCCCTTGTAGAGACCGGCATTCTCAGCCGGTGGGGTCAGGTAGCTGATGGTGTTTGCATAGCTCCGGCGCTTGGCGACCGTAGCCTCTGATGGGTTGTTTGCAGCATAGTAATAGATGTTGGGGATGTTGCCAATGAGACTGTCAGGGAAGCAAGCATCACTCATCCCAACCTGCTTGCCAGGCATGAACTCCAGGGACCCGTGTGTTCCAAAGTGCAGAACAGCATCAGCCTGGAAAATCTTCTCAACAAAGGTGTAGTATGCTGCAAAGCCATGGTGAGGGCTGGCAGACTTTGAGAACAGAAGCCGCATAGGATCACCTTCATAACCAAAAGTGGGCTGCACTCCGATGAAGACATTGCCATACTGCTTCCCATAGACAAGGAGGTTTTCACCATCAGAGTTGAGGTGTCCAGGTGCCTTTCCCCAGTTCTCCTCCAGCAAGGAGGCATAGGAGGTGAGTGCCTGGTACTCCCGCACATTCATGCGGTAAGCAACATTCAGGTTGGGGCTGTTGAATTGAGCTTCCTTGTCGTGGATCACCTCCTCGATGAGGGCTTCAGGTGTGTCTGGAAGACCCTCGACGTTGTAGCCGTCCTTCTTGAGGTCAGATAGCACAGAGTAGATGGAGTTGAACACATTCAGATATGCTGCAGTCCCGACGTTGCCCTTGTCAGGTGGGAAACTGAAGACAGTGATTGCCAGTTTCTTCTCCTCCTGGAACCATTCAGACAAAACAAAAAGGTTAATTTTGGAACTTATGCATACAGGGACTGATTGAGCAGTATCAGTATTTTTCATCTGATGAACAACGTGTCATGAAAGTGCAGAGCTTTGTAGTCTTTTATACAAAAGAAATGGCCACATGGAAACAAGAATTACGAAGCCAAAGCATTGGATTCTTCATTTTGATGGATTTGGCCTTAAGTTGGAAGCTATCGATTGTCATCTAGTATCATTTATTAATAATTGTCTGTCTTGAGAATATTATTATCATAACAAGCTTGTGGCATTGCGTATGTAGGGGGGCATCTTCAGTTATGCTTTTCAGCTCAACAACTTCACTATCAATCTGGAATCTATGATACCAAAGCAGGATTGAACCATTTCTTCATTTTTTTTAAAAAAAAAACAGGATTGAAGTATTCATACTATCACAGTTGATGAATTAACATGTAACTAGAATGGGATTGGTCTAGAGTATAACAAATTCTTGTTTCCAGTAGCGATCAGCTTGACTAGTGAGGTAGCAGAGCTAGTATGTTCGATCAGCATCTAATCTACAAGAGTCATTTGTTACAGACTCGAAATTAGCAGAGCTGTAACATTTCTCTACTCTGTATTAGAATTTACGATCTGTGAAGAACTAATTAGAAGTATACAGCAGGAACCACAGGCACACCTTAGTTTTCCTCTTCAGTTCTGCCCATCTGATGGCTCTGGTGCAGAGTTGCTCCACTCTCTTATGCAATGCATGTGATTTCCCTGCATCAAGCACAAGAAGGAACATTCCCAATTCAGCTAAAGTACATGTGTCCCAAAAATGAGGAAAATACAGGCATTCAGGTATGTCGTCAGGAAATGAGAGAAATGAGGCTTGCCTGTCCTAGGGTCCCGGCCGGCGAATACGATGGGCTCCATGCCACCGTCAAGCTCTGGCAGCGCGACCTGCAGCGCCACCTGAATGGGGTGAAGCCCCAAGGTGCTGTTGAGCCACTCCTCCGTGGTCTGGAACACGAGCGGGAGCGCGACAATGTACGGCACGTCGAGCTTCTGCAGCGCGGCAATGGCCTTGGGGTGGTCCTGCCTCGCCGGCCCGCCGACGAGCGCGAACCCGGTGAGAGACACCACGGCGTTCACGAACGGCTTGCCGGTAATCGGGTCGACCAGGTAGCGCTGGGTGGGCCCGGAGAAGTCGAGGCCGCCGGCGAAGATGGGAATGACCTTGGCGCCCTTGGCCTCGAGCTCCATGATGACGGCGACGTAGTGGCCGTCGTCGCCGGTGACAATGTGGCTCCTCTGCAGGACGAGGCCGATGACGGGCGCGTTGGGGTCCTTGAGCCTGTCGTTGGCGTCCCGGCGCGTGCCGTACCAGTTGAGGTACTCCTTGACGTCCTCGTACATGGTGGGCGCCAGCGGGTGCCAGATGCCGGAGTCGAGGTAGAGCACGGGGTCGTCGTACTTGATGCCGGCGCCCCTGAGCGCCGGCACGTAGGATCCGGCGATCATCTTGAGGAAGTTCTGGAGGTTGTCCGGCGAGCCGCCGAGCCAGAACTGGAGGCTGAGAATGTAGAGTCTGGCATCCTGCGCCTTGTCGGAGGGCAGGTACTTGAGCACCTTGGGCAACGTGCGGACGAGCTTGAGCATGCTGTCGGCGAAGTTGCTGGAGTTGGCCTTGTTGCGCTTGAAAAGCTGGAAGAAGGGGCTCTTGGACTGCCCCAGCTGCGACATGCTGAAGGAGCCGAGCTTGTTGAGGCGCATGACCTCGGGCATGGAGGGGAAGACGAGCACGGCGTCCATGCGGTCGCGCTCCTTCTCGACGGCGGCCTTGACCTTGAGCGCCAGCTCCTCGACGAAGATGAGCGAGCCGATGAAGACGTTAGCGTCGGCGAGGTCGGCGCAGAAAGTCGCATAGGTGTCCTCATCGCGGAGCTCCTCGACGAGGTAGCCCACGACCTCGAACGCAGCGGCGCGGCGCGGGTCGGCGTTGAGCTGCTGCACGGCGGCGGTCACGGACGACTGGTACTGCGCCTCCAGCACTACGTAGACGACCTTGACCCGCGGCAGGCCCCGCGGGTCGGCCGGCACCACGCGCCGCACCTCGGGCTTGGTCTGCGTGAACAGGCCGTTGCCCCCGGCGACCGCGCACCGGATGCCGCCGCGGCGCGCCGGCTGGCTGCGCCGGCTGCTCAGGAGGAACGAGTGTAGCGGCACGGGCGCCGCCAGGAGCTGCTTCTGCGCCGCGGCGGCCAATGGGGTGGACACTAGAGACGACGACATGGCGTCTGGACACTAACGCGACGCTCGAGGTCAGTCAGTGAAAAAAAATCTACACTAATGTAAGGCTGGCTGGAGAATTGTTCTCGGTGGTCAGCCGGCGCCTATTCTTGGCGGCCGCCGTCCGTCGGAAACAGAGCAGTGTAGAAGAAGAAGAAGAAGCGAGCAGGGGAGCGCGGGAAGCGGCAGAATGTATAGGTTGTCCGTCGTCTCCTGGAGGAGGAGAGGACGTACAGGAGCGGCGGAGGGAGTGCCTCGGTGAAGGGGGAGGGGGAATTTGGTGGCCGGAGCCGAGACACGTTGGCGCTGACGGGGTGAAGGGAGATAGATGCCAGGCCGGGTGCGGGGGAACTGGGAAAGGGGGATCGCGATCAGCCCGGGGGCGCGCTGTGATTGGCCTCGGGGGATTCCCGGGGCGCCCGCGGCCGGAGGGAGGCGATGGGGCCGCGGATAAGCGGCGGTCGCTGTTGCGGCCCTGCGCGTGGCGCCGACCGCGACCACAGGCACAGTCGCGAGAGGCCGGGTTGCTTTTCGCTTGTTGGGCCGTGATATTTGTGGGGGGCCTCGGGTTCGTGGACGTGGAGGAAGCCTGGTGCTGGGCTTGGGCGGTGGCGCCGTGGCGGGCAGACTTGGGGCACGCGCCTGCTGCACCTGCCCGTGAGACAAGCGGACAAAGCAACCCCGTCGCCTGCGCATGTTTCACTTGGATTTTGGCTGGATTCGGTTTCATTTATTTTCAAATGATTTGAATGAATATACGAGTATATGCATCTTGAAAAAAAGTTTACTTTTAATCCCTAAACTATAACTTTTAATCCCTTAACTTTAAAACTAGACAAAAACATATCCCTCAATTAAAACGTTTCTCAGATATATTATCCCCACGAGTGAGGGCACCAAGTGCATGTTAAGCGGTAGGCCAGATTAGTAGCTAAAAAAATTAGGACAATTCTAATTTCAAAATTTTTTATGTAATTAAGGGTACTATGATAAATGTCTAATAAAAGCATATATTTTTAGTACTTTATGGTTGATTGAAGTAGTATATGGTCGCTGAAATGTATTTCCCTTATGTCGACCACACCCTTGTTCTTCCTTCTCTCTGACTATCCGTGCTGCGGTGGCGTCGGCTGCTAGAGCGAGGGAAAGGCCGAGGCAGGGGCATCGTGTAGATCCAGGCCTGGTGGCATCCGTGCTCCCCTGCACGGCGGCGGTGGCCGTCCTCACTGCCGCGATGGTGCAGGCGGTGATGGCGGCCGCGTACAAGGTAGTCCAATATGGCGAAGGTGGGAGCTTCAGAAGGTGGCGATGCGGAAAAAAACAGAAAGTATATCGTAACAATCGTAGTATTTCTTTTTTAAACATTTAGTATTACTTTTTTATATAATGGAATAAAACATCCGGTATTATCCCCACGAGTGATTAACTAGACCAGAATTATTAATATCTCTCCCTCCTATCTCGATTGTGAGTTGTGACATGCCTCCTAGGTATCTTACACATTGTGCTTGCACAATTCCTGGAGTAGAGGTATTAAGGCTTGTCATCGAAAGCGAACGGAGCTAGCTAGTCTGTTCATTCTTAGGCCTTGTTTAGTTATCTGAATTAGGAGGTGTCAGAATTCCTGTAGCGCACTGTAGTATTTCGTTTGTATTTGTGAATTATTATCTAATCATTGACTAATTAGGCTCAAAATATTTATCTCGTAAAGTACAACCAAACTGTGCAATTAGTTTTTGATTTCATCTACATTTAGTACTCCATGCATGTGCCGACACTTTTATGTGACGGGGACTTCTTTTTACGTAGTGTCAAATTCTGGAATTGGGAGGGAACTAAACAAGGCCCTAGTGACGTACTAACTTGGTTCATAGCTCAGCCTGGGCAATCGGTTTTAACCAACGTTTCGGTTCGGTGTATTCGGTGTTCAAAAACTTCGGTTTCCAGAAACTAGCAACCGATCGGTTGGTCCAAAAATCAAAAACCAAGGTGTTCGGTTTCGGTTTTTTTTGGTTTTCAATTACAACCGAATAAACCGACTGAATCGATAACACAACTTGAGAAACATGCAAATCAGTAAATCAGATTTGATGCTAGGGAGAAGCATATCAGTAAATCAATGCACGAACACTTCTTCAGGAGAAAGCAAGCAAGCGGGGGAAGCAACCAAGCGGAGACAATAGAAAGCAAACAAACAGCTGCGAACGCATTCGTCAATCGTCCACTACAGCAGCTCCCCGTACGGATCTGCGGTTGCGTCTCCAACTGGCGTCCGTGCCCACGCTCGTTCGGCCGTGCAGCTACGCTGGTCCGCCACTGCAGGTCCGTCGGTTGTGATGCGCCGCCATCGCCGCCTCCAAAGGATAGGGTTAGGAGACTGGTGTTGGTACTGAGTGGGTGAATGTCGCGACTCGTGAGGGATGGCGTAGGATGATGGATTGGTGGGCCGGCGGGGGCTGAGTGGGTGTATTTGTGGGCCGCAATTAGTGGGCTGCCTACGTGCAGACTGGCTGACTGTCTGTTCACATTGCGAATGATCGGTTGTTCGGTGAATCGGTTTGGTCGGACGCAAGGACCCAAGCCAAAACAGTAGACCGAAGCTCACAAAAATGGAAACCGAAACCGGACCGAAAAACCAAAAATCCGCCAGTTCGGTTCGGTTTCGGTTCGGTTCGGTGTTCGATTTTCGGTGAAAATGTGCCCAGGCTGATTCATAGCTCTGAGAATGGAATTGTATAGGGTGTAGGTTTGCAAACACTAGGTACAGTAGAATTATTAGGACAGTCCCAATGATACATTTATGATGGTTTCTATCTATATTAATTAGGCTAAATCATAAATCTTTTTACTGATGTGGCACCGGAATAAATGAAGAGAGAGGGGAAAATGGAGAAACGATTTCTTCCTCAAAGAACGACATCGACGCTAGCAACGAGGAGTGTAGAAACGACCAAAATCCTGTTGGGGGAGAAAGCACCAGTTTTGAGGTTCATCAATGCCGGATCGATTGCTCCGCGCCTCCGCCGCCGCCGAGAAGAGATGGCGCGTGCGCGCTCACCTACTGCTCCCGCGTCTAGTTTCCCTTCCCCGCGCTCGCCTCTCCCGCACCCTCTACTCCTGCCGCACTGCTCCCGCCGCCGCCGCACCTGCTGCTCGCGCGCGTATTCCCGGCACTGTCCCGTGCGCTCGCCCGCCTCCGATTTCCCTCACCCGCGCGCGAGCAGCATCTTCCTGCGCTCGCTCGATTGGTTCTTCACAAGGCGCCGCTGCTCCAAATACTCCGTCTCCAAGCCCTTAATTCCAAACCCTAGCCATCCGAACCCAATCCATCCCCAATCTCGCGACCATGAACCCACTTCGGCCGCCATCCTCAAGGTCTAGGCAAGTTACGGTAGGGCAATGCAAATCAGGGGTGGGAACGACAGGGCAAGGCAGGGGTGCTCCGCCTGCCGCCCTCGCTGGCCGATTTGGTTCGGTCGCAGGTGCTACTGCACTGACGATGGATCTCAGGCCGCTGGTGAACCCGCCGCCGTGGCAGCAGCAGCATCTCCAACTCTTCTAAGTCTTCAAGCTGCCAGTTTTCCTACGTGGTGGACAAGCTCCTCTCCCATGGGCTCAAGTGAAGGGTATGTTAAATTAACTGTTATAGTGTTCAATTTTAATCACTGCATTTCGTAGCTGTTAATATTCTTCGATTATTTCAATATTTGTTTTCCTTCTCAAATGAAAGCTGCAAAATCACCATGAACCAACCTGTTTCCATGCATCAATTGTATAGGTGATTGGAATGTGCTATTGGAATGTGTTGTGTTCCTGTATTGAGTATTCCTTTTCATCAAGTTACTATATGAATTCTGAACACCTACTGTAATAGTGTCGAGCCTTGTTTCTTTCTTACAAAAATATTAACTTTGTTGCCTAATCATAGTATTATGAATGCTTATGAATTTCTAGTTCTTATAAATGTATCAGGATACACCCACAAGGCGATTGAACTATACTAAAGAAGAGGACGTTAGATTGGTAAGCAACTTTTCTTAGTTGGTGTGAACTTTGAGTGTGGATTGTATGTATAAATCTGTTGTTAATGATGTTGTTGTGTGAATGTAGGCTTCTGCTTGGCCGTGGCACTCAAAGGACCCAGTTGAAGAAACCAATAGGAATGGAGATCGACATTGGACGGCTGTAACTAAAGAATATAACAAAGGCACAGAGGTTTGCCGCAGAAGAACCCAGGACCAATTGAAGATCCGCTGGGATCGTATTAAGAAACCAGTAATGGAGTTCCATGGTTACTGGTGAGTACCATCAGAGTACAGAAGTGGTTTTAGTGATGACCAGTTCATGGACATGGCTGAGAAGATGTATTCTAAAGCCAATAGTGATAAAGATTTCACGCTGAAGCACTTTTGAAAGGTTGTGCGGGGTGAAAGGAAGTGGTCTGCATATGTTAAAATGGAAAAGGAAAAGGAGAAAAAGGGTGCATCTAACAAGGGTGCATTGTCGTCGCCGGCTAAAGTGGTGAATTTGGAAGATAATCCTAATATTCGTGCTCCGGGTCATAGGAAGGCTAAGGATGAGCTGCATGGGAAAAAGAAGATACCACAAGCTTATTCTTCTATTAGTGACAAGGTAGACAAGTTCATTGAAGTAAGCATATTGGCTAGGAAGGTCCGTGACAAGATGGCAGAGATGCAACAAATTATGGCACATAGCAAGGTTGAAGCTGCTAGGTTGAATGGTAAGGCAGCAGAAAAGCAACTCAAGTGCATAATGCTGGACACTTATAGGGAGCTGCTGTTAGCAACAGCAACTAATATGAATGCTCAAGCTTTGGCTGAGAGGGACAAAGCACTGAAGAATATGAGGTTGACCTTATTTGCTATAGATAATTAAGGTATTTTCTCTACATCTCTAGATGCCTTTTGGGGAATTTTTGCAAGCTGATGGCTTCTGGAGGACTTCTGAACCTACTTGAGACGATGGTGTGCAATGGAGATGATGCCGACGTGCAACCTTATTATTTAATTTAGTACTATGCATATCATGAACTTTACTTCTTCTGTTAACTATATATGAATGAGATGGTCGATGATAGTACCTGCTATCTTAATGGGTTCTGGAAACATATATTGGTTGCTATTTGATTAGATATGGTTCTGGAAATGGTGTTGGAATGCAGCAAATTTCTCGTTACTTTGTCGGTCTTTTTTTGCAAACATGTTGCCTACTATGGTACTATCGTGTGGCAACATGTTGGCTCAGAGAGTTTGTCACAGTTGATCTATCTCTATTTTGTATTGAATTTAAGTTATTCTTTGTATGATTATTAATTGCTCTTGGATATTGTGCATAGTGTCTTCTATTGGGACTACCCTTAGTGCTTCGAGAGCATCTCCAACAGTTTGGTATATGACTTGCCATCCTGTAAAATTTGGCAAAACATGCAGAATACGTTCTCTAACAGTTTGCTAAACTTGTTTGCTATTTTCTCCCAATTGCCATTCGTCGGAGCCGCGCGCGTATATTTGCGTGCGTGCATCCGGCTTGCCATCGCGAGCCCACGCCTCTCGGACCTACTTCCCCCGCGCGCGCAGACAATTCCCGCATGCCGCATCCACTTCCGCCTTGCCCAACTCCCCGCCGTCGCGGTAGGGAACCATCGGTCCTTGGAGATCGCTGCCCAGAACCTCGATCCGTCGACCTTGGAGATCGCCGCCGTCGCCAGAGCCATCGTGTCTCCCTTTTTCATTAGAGAAGGCTTGCACAATTTGAGCAGCCGATAATATCAGGGATTCATCGTTATCGGATGATGACTCCTCTAATTGCCTTCGCGCACAGGATCTCTTCCTGGGAATGATTCCTAACCAACAAGTATTGAGGATCAAGAACAAAACCTAGATCACGTAGAGTCCTATAGGAGGTCAAGCTCTGACCTAATGAGTACCTGGGCGCGACGGGAGGAGTTGATGGCACCGCAACGGTGTTCCTGTGGTACGACGGGAGGAGGTCCTGTGGTGGCGCGACGGGAAGGAAAGAAGTTGGGGTCGCGCGCTACGAGGAAAGAAGTCGGGTCGATCGACGCGCGAGGTCGGGTGTTGTACCGGTCAACAACCTCAACTAGCGGGCCCTCCTTGTTTCTGGTTTTGGCAAGTTAAAAATAGGGAATTGTTGGAGATCACTTCGTTTTCACTTGGTATATTATTTTACCAATTTGCTAAACCACAAGATTTGACAAGTCATATATACCAAACTATTGGAGATGCTCTAAGCTTATGTGTTACTTATGAGTTTGTAGAATTTTAATTTAGACTATTTATCTCTCTCTAGACATCGAAGATTTATTTTTTTTTCACCTAGGTGTAGCATTAGCATCTACTAATCCGTTTTAATTTATAAGTTGTTTTGGCTTTTTTAGATTCAGTCATTTTGCTATGCATCTAGACATATACATAACAAAATGAATAAATTTAGAAAAGCCAAAATGACTTACAAATTAGAATGATGGGAGTACATTGGAGCTCCTAGAGCCTGTGATGCTCATGCATCACATCGTTGGACTCAAGGAGTGGTGACTGTGGACACCATGAGCCCGAGACCTCAAGGTTCGCATGCACTAACTCCACTGCTGAAGAGCGGGTAGCTGATGACATGCAATGACTCTAATTCCTAATCTATACAACTTATCCCTAATTGTTGCTTGTGTGTGTGTGTGTTGCGGCTCTTCGCTAGTAGTGGTTCGATATGCAAAATTTTCCATTAGTATGATGGCAGTGTTGTGGTGAAAAAGAAGACCACAAATAGAATCGCCAATTCCATTGCAATCCATGTTGGCCATCGAGTTGTCACGCCACACAGAGAATATAACGTGAACTGGTAATCCTTCGTTCTCACGTGACAAAAACATAAAAGCATTCCTACGAATGTTTGGGTGACTATGTATCCACCTCAGTCTTCTGAGCTGGGTTGATGTATAATTTAGTTTAAATTCTACACCAACTCACTCAAACACATATGGAGCTGTACATAAACATAAGAAAAGGCCCAAATCATCACACGTTTCCACCCGCAAACGTACAACACACACTCGTCGCCGAATCCCGGCCGGCGTTCCTCGAAAGCAGGCGAGGAAGTGCAAAAGGAGTCCCACCTTTTCTGTAGCCGTAACAACAACCTCGGATAGTACGCACGGCGCACGGGCTCACGCAATGAGGCAAAGCAGGCCTGCGCCGCACTTTGCATGCCTTGAATTCTTGAATGCTGAAACCGCAGGACGAACGGAGACGTGGTACAGCCGGCCGCGACATCCGGAACCATCACTGCTCCAGCTGTTGTCTGACGGATCAACGGCGTCGTGTCCTTCACACCTCACTCCCTACTGTGTGTGCCACACGGCCACGGCCAGGCCTTTATATCTATATGCTGGGCTTGCGCATGGCGTCGAGAGGGATAGAGGCGATTCAGTTTCAACTCCTGCGTGCGCTCGGCAGACTGCAGTTGTTGGCACCCAGGGTTCTCACTCGGCTCCGGTCTTCGATCTACGAACTGCCATGGTGTCGGCGTCCGGCCGGGCTCCGGCTGCCTGCGCGCTCCTCCTCCTCCTTGTTCTGGCTGCTGCCGCCGCTGTTAATGCTGCCAGCCAGGAGAAGGTGTCGCCGGGGAGTCCTGCCCCTGCACCGTCCCCTTCGAGCTCCATAGGTAAAAACTCCTCTTCTCCCGTGGATGATGTACATACTTTTTACTTCCTGTACAAATCACCAATGTCTTTCCTCTTCTTCGCTGAATGATGACTAACTGAATGCTGCGAACGAACGTCTCTACTGCAGACTGCGGGAGCGCGTGCGCCGCGCGGTGCGCGCTGTCGTCGCGGCAGAACCTGTGCCGGAGGGCGTGCGGGTCCTGCTGCGCCCGCTGCAACTGCGTGCCGCCGGGCACCGCCGGGAACCACGGCGTCTGCCCCTGCTACGCCGCCATCACCACACGCGGTGGCCACCCCAAGTGCCCTTGATGAGCACCCTTGACACAAGAGGCCGCCGCCCCGCTGCCGCGCCCCAAACGCCTCTCTTGTCTTGTGTGTACCAGTAGCAGTACACTAGGTAGACGCAAGTACGTCTATGAACAATAATGCTATATACGTATGTCACTGTGCGCGTACGGTCACTACCTGGCGCCTGCAATGCAACGCTGACCCGGCCGACCGTTTGTTGCCTGCCGGCTTCTTGTTGTTTCTTCCTTTTATTATTACTGCGTGTCGAATCTGTTATAAAATATTGACGTCAATTAGGAAGCAAAACAAGATCAAAGTACAAAGGAGACACGAGATTTAATGTGGAAACCCTCTTAATGTGAGAGGAAAAAACCATGGACGCTAGACAGCAAATTAGTCTTCACTATATTTTGGTGGAGGTTACAAACGCTGGGGAATTATAACTTCTCATCCTCCCGTGCGGCGGCTTACAGGTAAAATATAAGGTGGAAACCTTAAAGGGTCTGTACCGCGGGGGGGCACGGGCCTCCGCTCCGCTCCGGCCAGAAGCTGGCCTTTTGCTTTGCGGATAGAATTTGGAGCAACAAATAACAAACTCCACCTTGAGACAAATTCTTCCCTGCAGCATAAACCAATCCTTCACCTGAACATAACGAAGCAATAATACTGTTGGCACCATAACGCCTTTTAGGCTAATCTGAAATACCAACTAAGCTTGAGCATAGCTTAAACTTAGCAACAGGAACTGCCTTTGTCATCATATCAGCTGGATTATCATGAGTGCTTATCTTGCATACCTTCATCTGCCCTTGTGCTATAACATCACGCATATAATGGTATTTGATATCAATATGCTTAGTCCGCTCATAAACATTTGATCTTTAGTGAGATAGATAGCACTTTGATTATTACAAAACAGGTTAATGCAAGTATCAACTCCACATAATTCAGAATATAAACCTTTCAGCCATACCAGCTCCTTTGAAGCTTCAGCAACTGCCATGTATTCAGCTTCAGTGGTAGATAAGGCAACAATTAGCTGTAATGTTGCCTTCTAACCCATAGCACAACCGTCAATTGTAAACACATATCCTGTGAGTGATCTTCGCCTATCCAAATCAGCAGCATAATCTGAGTCAACATAACCAATAACTCCATTATCAGTTCTTCCAAACTTCAGACAATAATTGCTGTTCCACGAAGATACCTAAAAATCCACTAAACTGTCCTCCAATGTTCTTTGTCAGGATTAGACATATAACGACTGACCAAACTCATAGCATGTGATAAATTAGGACGTGAGCAAACCATGCATATATTAATGAACCAACAGCACTAGAATATGACACCTTAGACATGTACTCAACATCTTCATCAGTACTAGGACATTGCATTGCAGACAATTTAAAGTGAGGTGCAATAGGGGTGCTAACAGGCTTTGCATCTTTCATATTAAAGCCATCAAGAACCTTACTAATGTAACTGTGCTGACTAAAAAGCAATAAACCAGACTTTCTGTCCCTAGAATATTCTATACCTAGGATCTTCTTAGCAGCCCCAAAGTCCTTCATATCAAACTCGCTATTCAATAACTTCTTTAGAGTAGTAATTTGTTCCGGGGACTTTAAACCCTTCAGGTTGGTCCATATATATTTCCTCCTCCAGTTCACCATGCAGGAAGGCTGTCTTGACATCTAGCTTCTCAAACTCAAGATCATGTGAAGCAACAATACTGAAGAAAGTACGAATAGAACTATGCTTGACCACAGGAGAGAACACATCATTGTAATCAACACCTGGAATATGACTAAAACCTTTAGCCACTAACCTTGCCTTATATCTCGGAGGCTCGCTAGGAGTCAAACCCTCCTTTCTCTTGAAGATCCACTTACAACTGATGGCCTTCTTCTTCTTAGGCAATGGTACAACGTCCCAAGTGCAATTCTTCTTCAGTGACTGTATTTCTTCTTGCATAGCTGAAATCCACTTTGCACGATCATCAGATGCAATAGCCTCAGAATATGTAGCTGGTTTATGATTATTCTCCACCTGTTCAGCACAACTCAAAGCATAATAAGTCATATTACATTATTCAATTAAACGTTTAGGAGCCCCATAGTTTCTCTTCTCTCTACGGAATGCTATGGGCTGATCATCATGCTACAAAACAGGAGATAAGTGATGAACATCATTATCAGAATTTTCATCAAGCATTTCTTCTTCAGGAGCATCCACATGCTCCACCTCAAAATGAACTTTTTGCTGATCATCATCAGTACTGTCTGACACAACATCTGGAACACTGTTATTAAACATAACTGATTTATTAAAAACAACATTTCTGCTCATGAAGGTCTTTCTTGTTTCAGGATTCCACAACTTATATCCTTTAACACTCGAACCATAAGCAAGAAACAGACATTTAATAGCTCTAGGCTCTAACTTTTCATTATCAACATGAGAGTGCATCCAAAAACTTTCAACTGAGAGTAATCAGCAGGTGTACCAGACCATACCTCAATTGGTGTTTTCTTATTTAATGGAATAGAAGGCGACCTGTTGATCAAATAACATGCGGTGTTGGCTACCTCTGCCCAAAAATGCTTGTTCATCTGTGCATTGGACAGCATACAATGAGCCTTGGAGATGATGGTTCTGTTCATCCTCTCAGCAACACCATTCTACTGCGGGGTGTACGGTATAGTGTGGTACCTCAGGATCCCTTTTTTCCTGCAGAAATCATTAAACTCATCGAGCAAAATTCACCACCATTGTCAGTACGAAGCAGCTTAACTTTTTTGTCAGTTTACCTTTTTATCATGGTTTTCCACTCTTTAAATACAGCAAAAGTATCATCCTTATTTTTCAGAAAATATGGCCATACTTTACGTGAGTAATCATCAATAATAGTAAGCATATAATTAGCACCACCATATGAGGTCTTACGAGAAGGCCCCCACACATCTGCATGTATATATTTAAGTATACCTTTGGTGCGATGAACTGAGGTACTGAACTTCACCCTTTTATACTTACCAAAGATACAGTGCTCATAAAACTTCATCTTGCACTGTATACAACCATCCAGCAGGTTCCTCTTTATCAACTCTGCCATACCAAGTTCGCTCATATGTTCAAGACGCTTATGCCAAATATTAGTCTTATTATTATCAGAAACACTAGCATGCACAACGGAGTTATGCAAAACTGATCCTCTGAGAACATATAAATTAATTGAATTTAAATCACCAACTATGTAAACGAGCGAACCTCTTGCTACCTTTAAAACTCCACCTCCAGCAGAGTACTTGAATCCTTCATCATCAAGTTTACTGATAGAAATCAGGTTTCTTGTCATCTTTGGGATATGACGCACGTTTTTCAGCATGCGCATCATGCCGTTATGCATCTTGAACTGAACGGATCCAATACCAATGATATCACAGGGGTTATCATTCCCTATGCGCACGACACCTCCATCCTGCACAGACTCATATGTACTAAATAAATCTCTATTAGTGCAGATATGAAAAGAAGCTGCCGAGTTGAGTATCCATTCATTATGACTAGCAACACAACCCGCAAAAACAACGAGACAATCACCTGAGCAATCACCATCAGCACCGGAGGCAACAGAAGTATTACCTTCAGCAGACTTATGTTTCTGTTGGGCCTTGGCCTTCATCTCCTCCTTTCACTTTAATTTCAAACAATCTTCGATGAAGTAATTCTTTCTCTTGCAGTACTTACAGAACTTCTTCTCTCTAGACTTGGAGCGTCCTCGGCTCTTGCACGATGATGGTTTTCAGACTTCTGCTCAAATCTACCCCTGACTTGCAGCGCCTCGCCCTTGGCAGACGATGACGAGTCACCCTGCACCATACCCTTCATTTTCTCCTTACTCTGGAGGGCCTTATAAACTTCCAATAAGGTTAGTTCATCACGGCTCAAAAGGATGGTGTCATAAAAATTGGAATAAGAACTAGGCAGCGAACATAATAACAGGAGTCCCAAATCTTCATCATCAAACTCTACCTCCATGGATTTCAGATCGGCCACGTTCTCCTTGAAAACAGATATGTGGTTCATCAACGATCCTCCTTCCTGGAGTTTGTGCGAGAATAGCTTCATCTTTATATGCATTTTACTGGTTAGATCTTTTGACATGCAGATCGATTCCAGTTTCAACCAAAGGGACGCAATAGTTCTCTCCTGCAGCAGTTCTTGTAAAATATCATTATGAAGATGAAGTTGAATAAGCGACAGAGCCTTACGATCTTTATGATGCTCGTCGGGAGTCCAATCCTTTTGATCCTTCTTCCCGAACGAGTCCAGCGCCATGTCATAGTCATTGGTTTGTGCCAGGACGGCGCGCATCTTGACTTGCCACAACGAAAATCTCGTCTTGTAGTCGAGCGGTGCTAGATCAAACTTCATTGACGACATCTGAATGCCCTGATTTGAAAAACCAAAGCTCCGATGCCACTTGTTATAAAATATTGATGTCAATCAAAAAGCAAAACAAGATCAAATCACACAGGAGATACGAGATTTAACGTAGAAACCCTCTCAATGCGAGAGGAAAAAACCACGGGCGTCAGCCAGCAAACCAGTCTTCATTATATTTTGGTGGAGGTTATAAACGCCGGGGAATTACAACTTCTCATCCTCCGGCCCAAGCCTCTGGCAACAGACCTCCGCTCCGCTCCGGCCAGAAGCTGATCTTTTGCTTTACTGATAGAATTTGGAGCGCAACAAAAAAAAAACAACAGTATCTGTGGCTGAGGTGCGTCACCGCGACGACCGTGCGAGCACGGAGCATGTACGGTAATTAACTTGCATGCTGCGACATGCGAGCGAGCGAGACAGTGGCCAAGAGAAACGGATCCGCGACGAACTCCTCCTCCAGTTGCCCGAGAGCCCCGGCACAAACTGACCCTCCCGGAGAAACCGCACGCGCGCAGTGAGGACCTCGAGACGACCATGCGGGCGGGTGAGCGTCCCCACTGATTCGCGTGCCCGAGCGCTTCAGCTTTTTTCCTTCAAGGCCACACGTCGTACGTGCGTACGTGCAGCTGCCGCCACGATCACCACGTCGGGAGGAGCGGTCGGTGGTCGGACGTCGGAGAGCGAGATCGAACGAACGAACCGCCGCGCGGCAGGAACGAACTGAACAACACTCTCTCTGACGCGGGCGGACGTGTCGGAGAGCGAGATCGTTCGAACGACCATGGCGAGGAGGAGAGCGCAGGAGGAAGAGGAGGAGGAGGACGACGAGGCGGAGGAGTCGGTGGAGCGGGTGTTCGAGGGGCGGGAGGTGCCCGGGTGGCGGGAGCAGGTAACGGCGCGGGCGCTGGCGGTGAGCGCGCTGCTGGGCGCCATGTTCAGCGTCATCGTCATGAAGCTCAACCTCACCACCGGGATCATCCCCTCGCTCAACGTCTCCGCAGGCCTGCTCGGCTTCTTCCTCCTGACCTCCTGGACCAAGCTCCTCGCCAAGGCCGGCCTCACCGGCGTCAGGCCATTCACCCGCCAGGAGAACACCGTCGTCCAGACCTGCGTCGTCGCCTGCTCCGGCATCGCCTTCAGCGGTATGCAATGCATCAAATGTTGCCGTTCATCAATCGCCAGTATTCTGGATCCGAACTTTCCAACCACCAAAGCCTTGCCACAACGGCATCCACCGCATGGCTTCGAATTTGCAGTTCGTCGTTCATGGATCTAGATTGGGCTTCTCGCGTTTTCCACACTCTGAATTCTGAATTTCATTCGACGGCGCCGTGCTCTCTGAATTTCAAAATCCGTTGCTGACGGACGCGTCAATTGATCCGGCAGGAGGATTCGGGAGCTACATGTTTGCGATGAGCGAGAGGATCAGCGAGCAATCGGGGGAGACGTGGGACCCGCACAACATCAAGAACCCCGGCCCTGGCTGGATGATCGGCTTCCTCTTCATCGTCAGCTTCCTCGGCCTCTTCTCCGTCGTGCCCCTCAGGAAGGTACGCGCGCACGCAGCTCTGTCTCTGACGCCGCAGCTCTGCATTTCTTCAGCAACGCATTGTATTCATTGCACCGTGTTTGCGCCGGCTTTGTTCAGATAATGATCATCGATTAGAAGCTCATCTACCCGAGCGGCACCGCGACTGCCCACCTCATCAACAGCTTCCACACTCCCCAGGGTGCCAAGCTTGCCAAGTAAGTTCTCTGAAAGTCTGAAAAATGATTGCATGTGTCTGAACTCTGAAAGTCTGAAACGGTCGCTGCATGCAGGAGACAGGTGAGGACGCTGGGGAAGTTCTTCGCCGGCAGCTTCGCCTGGGGCTTCTTCCAGTGGTTCTACACCGCTGGCGAGGGCTGCGGCTTCATGTCCTTCCCCACGTTCGGCCTCGAGGCCCACAGGCAGAAGTAAGCACATCTGGGTGTCGCAAGTGAACTTCAGAGTTCAGTCAGCGTTGCAACTGAATTTGTTTCTGCTTTGCACCTGCAGGTTCTTCTTCGATTTCTCGGCGACGTACGTGGGCGTTGGGATGATCTGCCCTTGCCTCGTGAACGCCTCCGTCCTCCTGGGGGGAGTGGTCTCGTGGGGCATCATGTGGCCGCTCATCGAGCACAAGAAGGGCGACTGGTACTCGGCCGACCTCAAACCCAGCAGCCTCCGTGGCATCGTCGGCTACCGGGTAGGAGACGATGGGAGAGCTCGCTTCGGAGGGTTCTTCTTCTTCTTTTTTTTTTTTTTTTTTGAGAACTGCTTCGGAGGGTTCTTGCAAATCCATAACCATTTCGAGAGTGATGCAATGCAAATGCAATCCACTGCAGGTGTTCGTCTCCATCGCGCTGATCCTGGGCGACGGCCTGTACAACTTCCTCAAGGTGATGACGAGGACCGTGACCGCGCTGGTGGTGCAGGTTCGCGGGATGATGTCAGCGCCGACGCTCCCCATCTCCGGTGCTGGCGGCGGTGAATCGCTGCCGGCGACGGAGGAGACGTTCGATGACCGGATTCGCACGGAGCTGTTCCTCAAGGACCAGATCCCCAACACGCTTGCGCTGTGCGCGTACCTGGTGATCGCCGTGGTGTCCATCGCCACGGTGCCGCACATCTTCCACCAGCTGCGGTGGTACCACGTGGCGGCGTCGTACGTGATCGCGCCCGTGCTAGCCTTCTGCAACGCGTACGGGTGCGGGCTCACGGACTGGTCCCTGGCCACCACGTACGGCAAGCTGGCCATCTTCACGGTGGGCGCCTGGGCGGCCGCCTCGGACCCCGACGGCAGCGGCAGCGGCAGCGGCGGCGGCGGCATCATCGCGGGGCTGGCCGCGTGCGGCGTGATGATCGGCATCGTGTCGACGGCGTCGGACCTGACGCAGGACTTCAAGACCGGGTACATGACGCTGGCGTCGCCGCGGTCCATGTTCGTGAGCCAGGTGATCGGCACCGCCATGGGCTGCGTGGTGGCGCCGTCCGTGTTCTGGCTCTTCTACAACGCGTTCCCCGGCATCGGCACGCCAGGGTCCGAGTACCCGTCCCCGAACGCGCTGGTGTACCGCAACATGGCCATCCTGGGCGTCCAGGGCCTGGGCTCCCTGCCCCGGCACTGCCTCGACCTCTGCATCGCCTTCTTCGCCGCCGCCATCGCCATCAACCTTGCCCGGGACCTCGCGGGCCCCCGCGCCGCCGCCTACATCCCGCTGCCCATGGCCATGGCCATCCCCTTCTACCTCGGCCCCTACTTCGGCATCGACATGTGCATCGGCAGCCTGGTGCGCATGGTGTGGGACAGGCTCGACCGGGCCAGGGCCAAGGCGTTCGCGCCCCACGTCGCGTCGGGCCTCATCTGCGGCGACGGCATCTGGACGCTGCCGCAGTCCGTGCTGGCGCTCGCCGGCGTCAAGCCGCCCATCTGCATGAAGTTCCTGTCCCGCACCGCCAACGCCAAGGTCGACGCTTTCCTCCACAGCTAGCTAGCTAGCGAGCTACCTCCTGATGGAGCAGGAGACTGAAGACCTGCTGCTTGCTGATCTGACACCACCACCACACCACCAACCAACGCACTAGCTAGTACTAGGAACGTAGTAGGGGACGCCCCGGGGGCTCGTGTCTTGTTGTTGGCTCGCTTTAGAATCAGATGCTTTTCAATGTGTCACACACTGATGCCGCATAAATAGCTGCCGCTAGGAAGTACGTATAGGAACTACTACTGCAAGTCTGCTACTACCAGGAAGGGAAGCGAAGTAGCAGCAAGTACTACGAGCAGTGCTGAATTTGGGGCGGTGAAGTGAAGCAAGCAGCTAGGTAGCCAGAAGGTCTCTGACTGAGCTTCTGAACTGAGAATGTCCTTCCTCTTCTGTAGCCTGTAGCATGTAGGAGAACTGAATTCAGTGCTTGCACTGCATTGCATGCTTGGATGGATTTGGATCCCTGGTATGGTTGTTGATGCCTGCGGCTGCTACAATTGCAACTCATCAATCTAATAGTCGAATAGAGGAGAGTAGGAGCATGTAGCTAGGCTGCGCTATAGGTAGGCAGCAGGCTCGTGCAGGATAACACAACACAGCGACAGCGACAGCGAGCGAGGATAGGAATATCTCGTATGCCCCCGTGGGTTGGTCCCCGCCCCGGACCCCGGCGGCCCCTCACCTGCAGGCAGCCACCCCCGGCGCGCCCGGGCAGGAAGGCTCTGGATCTGCTGCACAGGCACAGCCCGGTGTCAGTGTGGGTCAACCGGCCGGCCACTGCCAGGCCTCGCCTCTCCCTCCGCCCATCATTGCGGATCATGTGATCCGTATAACTCGCTCACTCGCTCGCCTCGCCTCGCCTGGCTCATCTGGCTCACCTGCACTGCACACTCGCATCGCTGGACCGCAGTGCAGTGTCAGTGTGCAGCGCGCTGGCAATGCTAGCAGCCGGCAGCCGCCGCCGCCAGCCCACCGGCACCAGAGCAGGTGACAATCTCCCATCCCCATCGAGAGTGCAAATGCAACAGCTCGGCAGCTCTTTTCTGCTTTGTGCTCGGGAATCGCGCGAAATCCCCCTCGCTTTCAGAGCCTGATCGGGTCGGGTTGTTGCAGGGTAAATGGCAGATCAGAATCGGGCGTGATTTCACCACGGTTTGCTGTCACATGGCTTTATGCCGGGGATTATTATTATTTATTTTAGGGGCCTTTGGGATGTTGCCAATTGCCATGCCAGCCAAACCAAGAGCCTTTTGCTGCTTGCTTTTCTGTCCCTCGCCCGCCACCAGATCTCTTGCTGCGTGATTTCCACCAGGACAGCAGCCGAGGGCGCCAATTCGCCAAGCACCCACACACCTCCCTGGCCTGGGGGCCTGCAAGGGACTCATGCGTCAATGCTGCTTCATGGCAATTGCCATGGCTGCGTGCGTTAACGGTAACTGATCTGGCCAGCAAACGCCACCGCACCTAAACCGAACTGTGGCTTATGCTAAATTTCGCAGGTACTGGAACCGGAAATTCGCTACTAACTTTAAACTACTACAGTAAAGGTTTAGCAGAGGGCCTTTCTGTCCATTCAGGAAATAAATAAAAGAAGAAGAGAAAAAAAAAAATATGGAGGCTTTGGCTTCAGGTTGTGCTGTTCTGAATGCACAAGCAGCCCCCGCGGCCTGTCAGGTTCAGATTACGGCGAGCAGCGCAAGCACAGATCTGGCGGGGGTTTGAATTTTGAAAGCATGACAATTGCACGGCGCAGGTGCTGAATTGCGCTCTGCGGACAAAATCAACTTCGTCGCTGCTGTGGCTCTGCAAACCGTCAGAACGTTTTCAACTTCAGGCATGGATCCTTCATTAGAGTTGCTGCAACTGGGCGATGTTTCTTACTGGCACTGAGCAAATTGCGACTGGGATGAGAATTACTCGGCACCAAATTTATTTAGACTGAAACGAATGCTCAAATTCGGCTCACCAATTGAAGCAACCAGAGCAAAACATCCCAATTGTGCAATATTAGCCAAGGAAGAAATCACCGGAGCGAAGAAATCTGCGGTACGGAAATATGGCAAGAAGGCGAAATTCACATCAAACGAAGAAATCCGCAGTGAAACAAGCCGAAATTCAGAAGGCCAGAACCGTCCCCTACCTGAATTCAACTCACAGAAAACGATCTGAGCCTCAATTCACCACTCCACACGAGGGAATTCAAGCTTGGAAGAAGCATAAGGACCAGATGGCGCAAGAACGAACTCCTTGTAAGCGAATTCCCTGAAATTCGCAGAGAATTACCCCCCGGCCACCCACAAAACGCCAAAATTCAGAGCGTGAAGACCAAAATTCCCACGAGCAAGCACCGTAATAGGTAGAATTCTCTCCACGACGCTAGCTAGCATGAGCACACCAGGGAGGCTGTATGGTTTCCATGGGCTTTCTTGAACCATCAACAGGTAGAGCCGAAGCTCCGCAATTCAATTCATGGCCGAGGGAAGAGAATTGCTGGAAAGAGCCAAGCATTCCATCCGACATACCACCACCACCCACGAGTTCACAGTTCAAGAAAGCCTGTGGAAACAACGCAACCGCACCTTTCTCCACTTCCCCGTTCGAGCGAGAGACACGCCGACCACAATTCTCGGCTCGTACGCCGTCCGCCATCAGCTCGGCAGCGACCGCCCACAGAGAAACAGAGGTAGAGGAGGCTGTGGAGAGAGAGGATGCGAGAGGGGAAGTGGTTGAGATGGAGGGAGGTAGAAAGAGTTGCTTTGGAGTGAGAGCAACGGCCCACAGAGGCCGGGGGATATAAATAGCTGCGGCAAGTAACCAACCGGGCTGGCCGGTGGTGTGGCAGTGGCAGCGCCGCAGCGGCAGCAGCCAGGACTGCAGAGGCACGGGCCGGTACCCAGCCGTAGCCTCGTAGCCGGGTGCTCTCGGTCCTCTCCTCTGACCTCCCCGTGCCCATGGATGGGCAGGGCAGGGGGCTCAGGGCCGGCGGACGGAGGCAGCCAGGCTGCCAGGCCCTCCTTTTCCGTGCGTCTGCCGGCACCGGCCGGCACCCACTCCTCTCGCGCTCGCCATTGATTTAGCCTGGCCTCGCGTGCGCTAGCCGCTATAGCTAGGAGTACGTAGTTCCCTTTCTGCATTTTTTTATCCTCGTAAAAAACGAAATGGATACTGCTTCGTAGAGGACAGAGACGAAGCAACTGCAGTGTCGGATCGGAGGCCAGGCCAGCTGCATCGATCCGTCCATCCACCGATCACATCGCGCACCTACCACTGCACTGCTTGCTTGTCCTGCTTGCCTGAGCTTCTGTGCCCTACGCTAGCTTTAGGCGAGGGTTCCGGGCAGGCCAACCCGGATTAAAACCCCTCCCGGCCGGTCCAGCTCTATCTCCGATCGATCCCGCCGCTGCAACGCTAGCCTGCTCTACTCTACCTAGCCTACGGGATCGGCGTTGGCAATGCCTGCCTGTTCGCCGCGTTGGCACTGCAGGTTTATTTCACCGCGGCTCGCATCGCATCGCCATGAAATGAATCCATGCATCGATCGTGGCATGGCAGGTCGATGGATCCGCCAGATCGGCAACTGAATTCGGGGGGTCGGGATGGTGATGAATGCGATGCGCATCAGGGATTCAGGGTCCAGGCGTGACGCTCGTGGGATGGAAGGCGAGAGGAGTCGCCGGCGACACTGCACACATGCCGCTTATCTTGGGCGCGGCAGCGGCACAAGGCGTACGTGATCCGCATATTCGATCTGCCAAATCGGCTGCGCGCTAGTGCTAGCTAGCTACCTAGCGGCCCATGCTCCCTCCTTCACGCGCATTATTGCTCGAATCAGGGAGCCCGATCGATCGAGACGCCGATCTCTGATGAACGCTGGCCGTATCAGTCGAGCTCGGTAGCCTGAATGTCTCCCGCGCCATGAATTTTGGCCATTGCAGTCTGCAAGAACTGAACGAACACAATTTTGCATTGCTGGAGGAGACGACGACGACTACGGAACAGATCGGGCACCAGGGTCATGCCAGCCACCGGAGCAGACGATCGATCGAGATCGAGGAGCACGAGCAGCAGGCAGGCAGGCAGGAAGGCACACATGCTCCTTCCATTCTTCCAAAAGCGAAAAGAGGCTTTGTTCGCTTACTCCAGTTGTCCAAGATGTAAAAAAACCCCTCAAGCTTGTCGTGCTTCGGTGTCGCTCGCGCGCGTCCATGTGCCGCCCGGCCGGCTCCGGACTCCGGTGGCTATCGGACAGGGCGCTCCGAGATTTTCTAGCCCGTCTCGAATGCCTCCTGCCTCGCCTTTCTTCATCATGCCCATGTGTTTGCTGCATATACAAACCTCTTCATCTTTCCTGAAACACAAGCGTCTGCTACGCGTCTCCAGAGTCCAATCGGGATGGAAATGGGATGACCAACCGGCAGGACAGGACAGTAAAATAACCCTGTGTTGATGCAAGGCACTGGCAGTGTATTGCCCTCCTTGGCACTACGTACACTAAATGTAAAGAAGGTCTGGACCACAGGCACTGCCAGGGAAATGGATGGTCCCGACATGGACAGTTCTGTTCTCTGCTGCGTGTTCTCTTCTATGATGAGTGGGGAAATTTTTTTTTGTGAAGTCACTGTTGAAACACAGGGTTTTTCTACATGGGGGAAGTACACTGTTAATCTGCCATTGCCATGAGGTCCGGTGAATACTTGCTTGCTGCAATGCTGGTTGTGGCTGTGGCTGTGGCATCCACACACCGACTCCTCCCGTTTCCCAGTGGCCGTTGCTCTCATGAGCATATGACGCCACCATGCATGCAACATTCGCCATATGATTGAGCAACAAAGCCTGCTTTATTTGCTGCAAGGATATCATTGTCGATTTGTCGTCGTCTTCGTCGGGGGGAAAGAGGTGGGTGATCAATGATGGCAGCAGAAAAATGTGTGCTTTTACAGTCAGACAGCAGTAATGGGCTGGTGGCGAATGGCGATTGCCAATCGATACAAATTGTGTGAGGTGAGCACAGGTGAGGTCATTACACATACTACAGTATGTCCTGTTCCGATTTGTTTGCCTTCATCAGTGCTTGCTGCTTGGCCAGGGTGGCTACCAGTACCATCAACAGCGCCCTACTACAAATCTGCATCGATCTGTTTGTTACCTGTTCTGTCTTGGCATTATCTACCTGTAAAAGGAGTGCGAGGTGGGGGGGGGTTGTTGGGTTTGTTTGTTACAGGCGGCGGCATGCAGATGCAGCCCCCAGCTTCAGCTTCAACCTGACGGCAAGTGCACGGCAGCAACAGCTTATCAGCTATCAGTGGCATGGCCACCATTTGAAAGCCCAAGACACATGCAGCAGCCAGCCAGAGACGCGCAGGGCGAGGTGTTGCGGAAGGAGCAGCCACACAAGCGGCGGCATTGAACATGGCGCCAGCAGAGCACGCGCCAAAGGGCCCGGGAAATAGCTCTGCCGGCACTGGCAGCGGTACGGTCGAGCGGGCCAATTCACGGCACCGATCGGAAAGCGGATTTCTGTTGGATCTGAAGCCGATCGATCGGCGGCAGCCAGCCAGCCGGCCGGCATTATTGTTTATTCCCCCGGCCGGGCGGAGGGTGAGCCAGCCAGCCCAGCCAGGGGGGACGGGGACGGGGACGGGGACGGGGCGGCGTCGGCATGCATGTGCCATTTGTGAATCTTTGAGCTGTAAAGACGAGGGGGCCGGCATCGCCCTCCCTGGCTCTGGCTCTCTTGGCTCTCGCTCTCTGGGCAGTGCAATGCAAGTGCAGAATGCGCAGCACACTGCCACACACCCAAAAGAAGATTCACATGAACCGCGCCGGCGGCGACGCAGGCAGCAGCTTTCCGCTAGCTTTCGCCACAAATGCAGAGTGACGCGTCGAATTTAACCGCTACTAAAATATAAAGATCTGTCTGTCGGTACACGAGCAGAGCAGTATAGCTTGCGCCATGCCGCGGTGCTGCGGGCCGAGCGCGGCGCGGCGCGCACATGCATGGCAACATGCCGAGGTCCAGCGCGGCCGGGGCCGGCCAGCCTTTTGTTCCTCGCCGTCCGCCACGGCCGGCTTTTGTTTTTGCATCTGCCATCTACCCGCCGTTGACATCGCCAACCGCCGGCGCGACGTAGGGGTACGGTCGTCGTCGATGGACGCATGCGGTTTATGCGCGTCACGTGCCACGTCTAACCATGTGTAACGCCCCTTGGCCGCAGCTCGTCGCCGGCAACGTGAGCACGTATACGGTACTTCGGAACGACGAGGACGCCGGCAAGACAAACCCCTCTGCCTTGGCGCTCCGGTGTTTTACTGAATGAGAATACGATGTCCGATTCAGTTACAAGCGTGACACTTGTGTGCCTGGATACAGACGCGGCCAGTGGCCCCACTGTAACACCTCTGGTGTTATACTAACTAAAACCTGTCATGTCATTATATGCACTGTAAAGCATTCATGTTTAGGTCAACCTTGATATGCATCAACTAAAACAAGTTTACATTTCATAGGTTGATTGTGCTCCTGAAATGTTTTGTCACATGAAATAATAAAACCTTACTTTCGAATGTCATCCCAAATTACTTGGTTTATATTCTATGTACTTGAGGTGTAAACCGTGTTTACACTACTGTCAAGCATGGTGTATAAATTGAAGTCCAACTTTTAAAAATAATTTCCATATTTGAAGTTGAATTTGGATTTCAAAGTTTATTCCCAAGTCTTGCAATTCAAATTTAAATTTAAATTAGAAAGTTATAAAATGTTTTTTTTGAAAGTCAACTTGGTCAACCAAGGGTACTATTGGGTCATGGACCTAAAAATGTCCTTGGATGATGTTTGTGATCACATTGGAAACCAAATCGAGTTTGAATTCGGTTTCAAAAAAACCCTTTATTTCAAAACCTAGTTTTATCCCCTTTTCTGTAATTCAAAATATATAAGGAATTTGGGGATACTCTAAAAATATAGTTTGTATATCTTGACAATAGCTACAAAGTAGGTATTCAAAGTTTTTCAAGTTTCCAAAAATAATTTCAAATAAATTTGAAAATACAGTTTTTCAGCATTTGTCCCCCTTTGATTTTAAAACCATAATTCAAAATTATACATAATTTGGGAAAACTTTATATATGAAACATGTTTGGTTTGCAAATTTAAACATTTCATAGTTTTGAAGATTTTTAAGTTTTATTGAAAAATCAAAAGTAATTTCAAATGTTTATTTCTAGGGTTTTATTCTAATTTTGAATTTGAATTCATATTTCAAAATCTAGACAGATTTTGAGGATGCTAGTTAAAGGAAAAGTGTAGCTCTTGAAAATTTATGCAAATAATATTTTTGGAGATTTTCAAGTTCTTATATAAATTTTAGAGTAATTTGAAAATTTCGACGAGTGGCATTTCTGTAATATTCAAGAACAGCACCGAGACCTATCGACGGCCGCCATCGCCGGCTTCTCAAGCCATGCCGCCGTCCACCGCCGCACATGCCGGCGTGCTGCGGCCGCCAGCTCGCCTCTCGCACGCGCAGCTTCGCCATCGCCGTGTCGCCCGTCCATGCTTCGCCCCTGTCCTATAAATAGGCGTGGCCGACCGTCGTCTTCCTCTTTTCTTCTCTGCCGCCACCGCCGACGACCTCCACTCCGCCGCCATTTTCTGCCACCGTTGGTCCACCGCTGTTCAATTGTTCTTACCAGAAGCTCCGCCTTGTTCTTGAGCTCAGTTTGAGCTAGTCCGTGCTCGCTCTCCCCACCCGTAGTGTCGTCTCGCCATCGTCTTCTTCACGGCCGGTCGCCGAGCCGCCGTGGAATTGCCACCGTCTACCACCGCCAAGGTTGATTATTTATCTCCATTGACCTTACTATCGTGTTCTCCATGTAGTCCTGCCCCTCATGAGCACCTTGGTCGGCTTAATGGTGCACAGGAACCACCGTGACGCCGCCCTTGCCATCGGAGCTCCACCGCCGCCATCACCGCCGCCGACTACAGCTCGACTCAGCCTGCCTCCGAGCCCGATAGCGTTCCCATCGTCACCGCGGTGAGCTCCTGCACCTGTCCATGCTCTCAATTTCACCTCTACCGCGCTGTAGCATCCGGCCGCCGTGGCTTGCCGCCGGCACGGTCTTGCGAGCGCCATCGCGCGCGTAGCCATCTTGGCTGGGGGCCAGGGACGGCTCTGTAACACTCTGGTGTTAAGCATGCATAATCACTTGCATTCTTAAGCATAAGCATCATTATGCATGGCATTGATGAAAAGATTAATTGTTATTTTATATGGATGCTTGAATTATTTAAATTATGGTTGTATTTCACTTGAATTGGATAAGTGGTATGAGTGTTTGGTGTTTGATGATCTCTAAAGTAACCTAGACATGATTAGGACACCAAATGAACCTAGGTTTATGTTCATGGTTTTGGTTAATTAAGCTTTGATGTCATGGTTGACCAAGGTGGACCATGAAAGTGGTTTTGTTTGACTAATTTGAAAGTGATAGCTAGATTATTTGCATGTGTGTGCACCCTAAATAAATTTTATAGATAATTTCATAAGGAACAAAAGTTGTTATTACCACTTTTCACAAAAATGCTTGGAAGATGTTCAAAAATGTTAAAAAAGGCAGGTTTGGGGGCTGTTTTTCCATTTTAGGGAATTTTAAAGGCTTTTTTCTTTGGATTTTTGTATTTCAAAATCTATGCAGAATACGGCCATACTTTGTATAGATGAAATATTCTACTCTTCTAGAGCTACATTTTCTTCAATATAAGTTTTGGCTAATTCGGCTTGGTTTGGGAGTTATAGGGCAGAAAAGTTTGTATTAGAAGTCATGAAAATAACATTTCAGTGACGGTTGGTCAAAGCCGTCAGGGAAATGGCCGGCCACCGCGCATCGCGCCCAGCCCGTGTGCTCCGCGTGGCGCACGTACATCGGTGGCCTAGGGTGGCCGCGACCATTCCGACCGTGTTAAAGCGAGTGCGGGCCGCTCCCTCCTTTCTATCCCCCTCTCATTCTCTGCTCTCCCTGCCTCCTTCCCCCGCTCCGCGAGCTCGCCGTCGCCGAGCATCGCCGCTGCTCATTTTCTTCCCTGAGCGTGCCACTAGACTCGCCTCGACGTATGCTTGCTCGTGCGCCCCTAACAGCCGTCCTCGCCGAGGGTAAGACCCCCAATTGAGAGCTTCTTCCCCACGGCCGGTGAGCCGGTGACCGCCGTCGCCGCGTTCCGGTCGATTTGGCCGTCCTCTTCTCTCTCTGACTCGAGCTTTAGTTGTGCCTTGCCGTGTAGAAGCCGTAACCCTAGTCCATGAAGCCAGTGTGGGTCGTTCCTCGCCGGATTTCGACCGCACCGTCGGCCGGGAAGCCGCCGCCCGCCCTGCGCCCTCGGCCGAGCCGCCACGGTTTATGACGGGTAAGTCTAGCTGAGTACATTCTCATGGTGTAAAACTATGTGCGAACTATGTACGTTGTGAATGGTGACGCTAAACTCATTACGATCTTGGTCGTGCCGAAAATGTTTGAAATCCTTCGAGATTTTGGTATGACTACCGGGTTTATTAGGTCTCAATCATGTAGTTTGCCATCTTAATGGCGAATTATGTGCTTGTGCTCTAATAAATTGGTCGGTTCTGTTACAGCTGGCATCGGAGCAAGGTTTAGCATTACTATTCACAAGTATTTAAAATAAAAGAGTTTTTGTTTGCGAAAAGTATTTACAAAATGTATAGCTATACATAGGTGTTCAAATCTATGGTTTTGAAAAATTTAGAGTGTGCCAGTGGTCATATCCTTTATGCCCAATAGGATTCAGGTGGCTTAATTAAGTACTGACTTGGAGGAATTGCATCATATTTTCTGTTTTGTCGTTGCTTATACAATGACGGAGTCGTATGGGTGCCATTCACTTGAGTGGTAATGTATGGATCAAATTGCCTCTACGCCCTGGTAAGTGTGAGTTGTGAGAGCATGATTGGATGCAATGCCAGTCTAGGGGAGTGCTTATTGATGCCGGATTATTCACATGTTGCACACATGTTTATATGAAGGTATCCTATGTTGGGACCGTCTTCTGACGGTGTCGTCTTCTGTGCGACTTGTTGGGGTAGTAAGTAATCGGTGTTTTCACCTTGTTCGGAAGGTGCGTAAATTTTTACGTCGAATTGCATTCATGTGGGATATGGGCTGAAATGAATTTTCTGCAGGTACACTAACCGCGTGAACGGTAGAACGAAGTAGTTATGTATAAATGAGAGAACGATGTATGCCACCGCATAGCACGTTAGATTATTAGTTCGTGAGGACGTATGTAACGTGCATGCATCATGGTTAAAATAGCTCATTCATACATTCATGGTTCCTTCCCTTATAAATAAATTGTCTCATTTCTTTAAAATTTTAAACTTATGGGATATACAACTTTTGGACAGATGCCGAGAACCAAGCAGACTACTCGCAAGTCCACTGGAGGAGGAGTGCCCCATGGTCCTTGGCTGTCCGTGAGTCGGTGCTAAGGGAGGTGGACACTTTTCTTGAGGAGCACGCTATGCCTAGCCTTCTTTGGAGGATTTTCTCTAATGCTGGGTACAAGGTGGGCATGGAGCCTCACTACTACTAGGACAAGGATGACTTGGTGAACTATGGAGAGGCTCGGGTGGAGGTAGTTATCCCACCTTTGGACGGTGACCCCCACTGGGTTGGGTGGCGCTGTTTTGGTGCGGGCAGGACTGCCAAGACAGGTGCCACGTTTGCAGCTTTTGACGTGGTGGAGCACCTGATGGAGGAGATCCCACACCAGCTTACCCAGGCTTTTCCTGGTGTGTTTCCCTTTGCTCACTACCTTTCTAGGTGGCTAAATGCTGAGGGAAAACCACTGGAGGCAGGTCCTGAGGAGGTGTAGGGCAGCGACACGCCTGCCATGAGTGCTATGTTTGCAGTGATGAGGGCCTATGTCAACATGGAGACTAAGGCACTTCGTCTGAGTGAGGAGTTCAATAATGTCAACATGGAGACTAAGGCACTTCGTCTGAGTGAGGAGTTCAAGGAGGCTCGAGCTGATGCACGCAAGGAGAAGCATGAGTTGACACGTGAGCTTCAGCGCTCACGAGAGGAGGTAGCCCGTGTGTCTGAGCATCGAGACAAGGTTGTTCAGGAGAGCCAGAAGATGGCTCAGGCTAGGGATGAAGCCTGGTCCGAGTTTCGTCATCTTAGCATCTGTCAGCAGCAGGTGCTAGAGGAAGTGGAGGATGTTCGTGCTTACAATGCTAGTCTTCACGAGGAGGTGCACAGGAAGCAGGAGGAGATCCGTCAGCTGAGGGCAGCCTTAGCAGCAGCTAGAAGGGCTATGGACGGTGCTTCTAGTGAGAGTAGCAACAATGGAGAGTAGCCTTGTTAATGATCGCTAGCCTCTAGTTGTTCTTTTGCGTTCCTGTCGGGTGGTCATGTAATCATTTTGCACGCTATCGAGACTTTGATGTAATGTTGGAACATGGTATTTGATGTGGCGATATTCGTACACCTTTAAAAGTCCAGTGTATGTATGCTGGCAAAATGTGGATGTTGTAAGACGCTTTGTGATGGTTTAAAGTAATATTAGTAGTGATGTTGTGATGTGAAAATTAGAATTATTGTGCCTCTATTTATTGTGTGAATTTATTTCCCTCAATAAATTTAGTTTGGCATGATTTTTACATTCACCTCTCATTATGACAACATTCACCTAATAAATACTTATTGCTGAAATATGCAGATGCCGGTTACCCGTAGTGGTTCGAGTGGTAATGGCAGTGGTGGTGCTGAAGAGGATGTTGATAATACTGCACGTGGTGTACCACCCCCACCTCTGACCAATGCGGAGCAGCTGTTTGCTCAATTCTTGGGCAGCCAGCGTAACGTGGAGCAGCTTCTTCATGAAAGTTTGGCCCGTGATGTTCGTCAGGGTCCTCAGCAAAATCAATACAGCAGCTTCAAGGAATTTCAGGACACTAAACCTCCTGTGTTTAAAGATGCTCCTGAGCCACTTGAAGCAGATGAATGGCTCAACACCATGGAAGATAAATTTCATCTTCTAAGGTTAACAGAAGAACTGAAAGCGGAGTATGCAGCCCATCAACTTGAGGGACAAGCGGGGACGTGGTGGAAGCAACATCGCATCACCTTTCAGCAAGGAGTTCCTATTACTTGGGACCGCTTTGTACATGATTTTTGGGGGAATTTTATTCCTCCAAGTTTGATGGCTATGAAGAAGACTGAGTTTCTGTCACTCACTATGAGAACTCATAATGTGAAGGAGTATGTGCACGCCTTCAATACCTTGAGTCGGTATGCTCCTGAGTTTGTTAACACTGATGAGAACAAGATAACTAGTTTCAAGAGAGACTTGAGTTCCAAGTTGATGAAGACCATGAGCACTTCTGCCCGTGTTACTTTCAATGATTTCCTGAATGATTGTATTATGCAAGAAAACAGTAACAATGTTCATGCTGCCGCCAAGAATCGCAAGAGAGCTCATGATAGAGGTGGTTCTTCAAAGTCAAGGGCCCCAACTACTTTTCGTACACCGTTTCGTCCACCTATGTCTGGTGCGAGATTTAGGCCCCCGCAGCAGAAAAGGAATAACAACTATCCAACTCAGAATCCGTAGAAGTATCATAAGGCATTCAAGGTTCCTGCTCCACAGGGGAAACCAGGACAGAGCAGCTTGACTGGTGCTAACAAGACACCTGTCAATGGACCTTGCTACAATTGCAACCAGACAGGGCACTTTGCTCGTTATTGCCCTTTTCCCAAGAAGCAGCAGGCCCCATACCAAGCTCGTGTGCACAACACCTCTATTGAGGAGATTCTTGCTGGTGAACCAGTGACTGCGGGTATGTTTTCTGTGAATCAAATCCCTGCCGCTGTTTTATTTGATTTTGGATCATCGCATTCTTTCATGAGTCAAGCATTTGCACAGAAGCATGATCAAAAGATACTTGAATTGAGCATTGAATTCAAGGTTAGTTCAGTTGGGGCTGATATAACTACTAAGCACATAGTTCAGGGTGCAACCTTAGATCTAGACAAGTGGAGGTTTTGGTTGAACTTGATAGTTCTACCTGGCTTAGGAGTGGACGTGATAGTAGGGATGAGTTGGATGAAATTCTGGGGTGCTGTGATCGATACAGGTAATAGGATGCTATCTATTAGAAATCCTCTTGGGGAGGGTACCTTTCAAGTGCCATTACCCCAAAAGTTTAAGCTGGAGAGCGTATCCTATTCTACTCGTGTGACCCCTCTTCCCGAAATTCCTGTCGTGTGTGAGTTTCCGGATGTTTTTCCTGAAGAGCTTCTGGGTCTTCCACCAGATAGGGATGTTGAGTTTCGCATTGAGTTACTGCCTGGTACCGCCCCAATTTCTAGGAGGCCATATCGGATGCCACCAAATGAATTGGCAGAGCTTAAAATTTAGCTGAAAGAATTGTTGGACAAGGGTCTTATTTGCCCTAGTGTGTCGGAATGGGGTTGTCCTGCTATCTTTGTGAAGAAGAAGGACAAATCTCTATGGATGTGCATGGATTATCGTCCACTCAATGCTGTGACCGTTAAGAACAAGTATCTGTTACCCCGAATTGACATTCTATTTGACCAGTTTTCTAAGGTGAAAGTGTTTTCCAAGATTGATCTTAGGTCTGGTTACCATCAGATCAAGATTAGACCGGAAGATGTGCCTAAGACCGCTTTTTCTACCAGATATGGATTGTATGAGTATCTTGTTATGTCCTTTGGCTTAACAAATGCTCCTGCATACTTCATGTATCTGATGAATTCGGTCTTTATGCCGGAGTTAGACAAGTTTGTGGTGGGTTTATTGATGACATCTTGGTGTACTCAGAAAATGAAGAAGATCATTCCGAGCATCTAAGGATTGTTCTAGAAAGGCTTAGGGAACATAAGCTGTATGCCAAGTTTAGCAAGTGTGAGTTTTGGCTCAAGAAAGTTTAATTCCTTGGCCATGTTCTATCTGATGAGGGAATCTCAGTAGATCCGAGCAAAGTACAAGAGGTTATGAATTGGGAAGCACCAACTTCTGTGCATGAAGTTTGGAGTTTTCTTGGTCTAGCCGGATATTATCGTCGTTTTATTCTGGATTTCTCGAAGATTGCCAAACCTATGACAAATCTATTACAGAAAGAGAAGAAGTTTGTCTGGACAGAGGAGTGTGAAACAGCTTTTTGTACCTTGCAGGAATTGTTGACCACTGCTCCTGTTCTTGCGCAACCAGATTTAGGAAAACCTTTTGATGTATATTGCGATGCATCTAAAACAGGCTTAGGATGTGTGCTTATGCAAGAAGGGAGAGTCATAGCTTATGCCTCACGCCAGTTGAAGAAGCATGAAGTGAATTATTCGACCCATGATTTGGAGCTTGCAGCTGTTGTGCATGCTCTAAAAATCTGGAGGCATTACTTGCTGGGTAATTTCTGTAAAGTCTACACTGACCACAAGAGTCTGAAGTATATATTTACCCAACTTGAGTTGAACATGAGGCAACATCGATGGATGGAGTTTATCAAGGACTTCAATATGGAGATCTTATATCATCCAGGCAAGGCAAACGTAGTCGTAGATGCGTTGAGTTGAAAATCACATTGCCATGCTATTCAACCTTTGTTAGCAGATGGTTTTGGCCTCATGCATCCTGTTGTGCTGCGTAGCATCTAAATTAGTTGTTCGCTTGAAAGCAAGATCATTGAGGGTCAGAAGACTGACAAGGGTATAGGTCATATCAAGGAAAAGATGTTGAAACAGCCGCTCAAGCATTTCAGAGTGGATGAGAAGGGAGTCTTATGGTTTGATGATCGTCTGGTCGTACCAAAAGATAGAGAACTCAGAAATCAAATCATGGATGAAGCTCACTTATCAAAGTTATCTATTCATCCTGGCGGTAGTAAGATGTTTCATGATCTGAAGGCTCATTTTTGGTGGACCAAAATGAGAAAGGAGATTGCAGCTTATGTCGCACGATGTGACATCTGTTGTCGCATAAAGGCTGTTCATTTGAAGCCAGCCGGAATGCTTCAACCATTGCCGATTCCTAAGTGGAAATGGGAAGATATCAGTATGGATTTCATTATCGGACTTTCCACAACTCCAAAAGGGCATGACTCTATTTGGGTAATCATTGATCGACTTACCAAGAGTGCGCATTTTATTCCAGTTCGTACAAATTATCGACCGCCTCAATATGCTGATATTTATCTCAGGGAGATCATTCGTTTGCATGGAATTCCCAAGACAATTGTATCTGATCGAGGATCTCAGTTTACCGCTCATTTCTGGGAACACTTGCAGAAGGATCTGGGGACAAAACTGAATCATAGTACAGCTTATCATCCTCAAACTTTAGGTCAAACAGAAAGAGTGAATCAAGTTCTTGAAGATCTCTTGAGGGCTTGTGTTTTATCATCCAAGGGTTCATGGGAGAAGTGGTTACCTTTGGCAGAATTCTCTTATAACAATAGTTACCAAGAGAGTATACAGATGGCTTCTTTTGAGGCACTGTATGGCCAAAAGTGTAGAACGCCTGTGAATTGGATAGGGCCTGGAGAAAGAAGATATTATGGTATTGACTTTGTTAAAGAAGCTAAAGAGCAGGTTTGAACAATTCAACAACACATAGCAGTTGTGCAATCTCTTCAGAAGAGCTATGCTGACAAAAGAAGAAGACCTCTAGTTTTTAATGTTGGTGATTATGTGTATCTGAAGGTCTCTTCTATGAAGAAAGTTCAACGTTTTGGTGTTAAAAAAAATTGGCACCTCATTATGTCGGTCCATATCAGATAGTAGAAAGAAAAGGATTGTGGGCCTATAAGCTCAAACTGCCTGAAGAGATGAGTGTAGTGTTTCCTGTTTTCCATGTATCCCAACTCAAGAAATGTCTACGTGTTTCAACCGAAGAAGCCATTAAAGTTAAAGACATTAAGCTAAGTTTGGATTTAACTTATGAAGAGAAACCTATGAGACTCCTAGATGTCAAAGACAGAGTGACCAGAAATCGTATGGTCAGGCAATACAAGGTTTCTTGGAGCAATCATGACGATAGCCATACTTTGTATAGATGAAATAGCGTAGCCATCTTGGCTGGGGGCCAGGGATGGCTCTGTAACACTCTGGTGTTAAGCATGCATAATCACTTGTATTCTTAAGCATAAGCATCATTATGCATGGCATTGATGAAAAGATTAATTGTTATTTTATATGGATGCTTGAATTATTTAAATTATGGTTGCATTTCACTTGAATTGGATAAGTGGTATGAGTGTTTGGTGTTTGATGATCTCTAAAGTAACCTAGACATGATTAGTACACCAAATGAACCTAGGTTTATGTTCATGGTTTTGGTTAATTAAGCTTTGATGTCATGGTTGACCAAGGTGGACCATGAAAGTGGTTTTGTTTGACTGATTTGAAAGTGGTAGCTAGATTATTTGTATGTGTGTGCACCCTAAATAAATTTTATAGATAATTTCATAAGGAACAAAAGTTGTTATTACCACTTTTCACAAAAATGCTTGGAAGATGTTCAAAAATATTAAAAAAAGGCAGGTTTGGGGGCTATTTTGCCATTTTAGGGAATTTTAAAGGCTTTTTTATTTGGATTTTTGTATTTTAAAATCTATGCAGAATCTGGCCATACTTTGTATAGATGAAATATTCTACTCTTCTAGAGCTACATTTTCTTCAATATAAGTTTTGGCTAATTCGGCTTGGTTTGGGAGTTATAGGGCAGAAAATTTGTATTAGAGGTCATGAAAATAGCATTTCAGTGACGGTTGGTCAAAGCCGTCAGGGAAATGGCCGGCCACCGCGCATCGCGCCCAGCCGGCGCGCTCCACGTGGCGCACCTACATCGGCGGCCTAGGGCGGCCGCGACCATTCCGACGGTGTTAAAGCGAGTGCGGGCCACTCCCTCCTTTCTGTCCCCCTCTCATTCTCTGCTCTCCCTGCCTCCTTCCCCCGCTCCGCGAGCTCGCCGTCGCCGAGCATCGCCGCTGCTCATTTTCTTCCCCGAGCACGCCACTAGACTCGCCTCGACGTACGCTTGCTCGTGCGCCCCTAACAGCCGTCCTCGCCGAGGGTAAGACCCCCAATTGAGAGCTTCTTCCCCGCGGCCGGTGAGCCGGTGACCACCGTCGCAACGTTCCGGTCGATTTGGCCGTCCTCTTCTCTTTTTGACTCGAGCTTTAGCTATGCCTTGCCATGTAGAAGCCGTAACCCTAGTCCATGAAGCCAGTGTGGGTCGTTCCTCGCCGGATTTCGACCGCACCGTCGATCGGGAAGCCGCCGCCCGCCCTGCGCACTCGGCCGAGCCGCCACGGCCCCGCTCCGACCGCGCTAGGACCTTGAATCGATGCGCCTAGCCTTGCTCGTGCTATCCCTCGGTTCAATTTGGTCGGGGAGCCACGGCAACGGCTGGCGACGTCGCGCCGACGCCGTCGATTTGCCCCTCCCCTGTGTAAGGACCTCGTCCTTGAATACGACAAAAGCTAGGGTGCTTCGTGCATATCTACCAGACACAGGGAATTTCTTTATAGGGCTTGGTGGATTTCTAAAAACCCCAGGGTCTCCGGTGCAAAAGCATTTTCCTTTTTCTTTTAAAGAAACTGATTCCAGATTTTTGTTAAACCTTTGAAAATTCATAACTTCTTCATTTTTCATCCAAATGAGTTGGTTCAACTTACAGTATTTTTCTTATGAGAAGATCTATGCAAGAAAAATATGAAATATGAAATTTGTGATACTTTTCTGTATAGATTTATTTATCTCTATTAATTGCGTTTATCTTAGAAAATGCATAAGTAATTCTCTGTTGCTTAGAAAAATGTGAGACCAAGTTTGTTAGTCTTCTTATGTCATGCTCTATCTATGAAAAATGTTGTGAGGCTATGTCCTGTGGAAAGTTTGCTCTGTCTAGTTATGGTGCCTATTTCCATTAGATGATAAATAATTCATAATAAATAATATATAAGGAATTTCTGCATGAAACTTTTTGGAGAATGTTCTAATGTTAATCTGGAGCTAAGAACATTCTGAGATCTGTTGTTTGACATTTTTCTATATACAAAGTATTTTATGCCCAGTGAATTGTGCTGCCTTGTTATTTTTGTGTAGGATAAAGTACTTACTGTTTTGATCTGAAATTTTTATGGTAGTCTACATTAGACATGCTTAAGCTCTTGTAATTTTTTATAGAATATTCTGAATAGTCTAGAGTCATGTTGCAGTTCTACCCTGATTTCTTTTAAATAGTTAATAATGCTTTAAGTTGTTATTTCATGTGTGTAAAAATGCTTTTTATGATATTTATGATGTGTATGATCTGTTATTGGTTTTGGTTCAGTAGAGGGTAGTATGCAAAACAATGGTTGTTATAATTCCTTATAGCATGCGAGTAAATTGTAATGCGAGGCTTGTTTAAGATTTGTCAGTAGAAGAGAATGCAAATGACATGTGCTTATCTTACATGTTTCAAAATCATATCATTTATCTTAGCCGAGCATTTATTCACCATCAGCATCAGCATTGTATTTACTATGTATTCGTGGTATTCATATGCACCATGCATCATACAGGATCGTCAGAGCTCAAAACGGTAGTTCCCGGAGTACAAGGAGAGGAAGGCCAGCAGGAAGCCTTGGTACAAGGGATAGCAGCAGAAGAGGATCCCGAGGTTGATCTTCCCGAGTGTCCCGACCACCAGCCAAGCTCTTTCCTGAAAGGCAAGCCCCGGAGCATTCTCCCTGTGGTTTGCAAAATATCTAACTTGAGTCCTTTACTTGTTTGATGCATTAAGTTATAGGCGTTGTTTTATACCGTTGCTGCATTACTTATATTCCTTGCCACTGTTATACTTCAACCCTGCTAGGTTCAGGTACGATTATCTGCTTAGCCCTGCTTTAACTAGATCGGTAGAAGTCGAATGATTTCCTGTCATCCGTGAGTTATAGGTGGTGACTCAGAATGGTTGAATACATTGTTATATCTTGGATAACCATGTGGAGATAATAAATCGAGACCGGGCGAGATTGGTGTTGAGAATGAACTGGAGGTTCGGTGTGGTTATCCCATCTGTGTCGAACTAGGACCCCATCCGTTGTACGTCCTCAAGTCATATTGAATTTATGCCTCACATTTAACTGGAAGGATAAGTCGTTCCGACCGCGAAGCCTGGGTTTGGTTTGGGCCGGGAGTCGACCTGCTGTACGCATCATATTGGAGAAGATGGGAGACCATGGGTTATGCGGAGAGTAAGTCCGAGGTCAGGGTCGCCCTTAATAAGGCAGCCGGGCGGTTCCTGGATACGATGGTACCTGTTGATCTCGTGATTTTCCCGAATTGAACTTTCGGTGATCTGTAGCTCGCCGTGGCTGTTGAGTGTGGTTTGTGTAAGGAATACCCGCCAGCTGGTTAGTAATCGATTATAATCGCCATCGTTCCTGGACAGTGAACACTTGACTTAAGCAGCGGCATCGTAGTAAGAACTTGAACAAGAGATGAGATGGTTGAGCCGTTGAGATTGAAAGATAGTCAACCAGAATTGGTTACTATTCTTGTTGAATAATTATTACCATGCTTGTTTAGTACAGGTGCTAATTTAGCATGATAAGGTTAATCAAATTAAAATACAATGCTAGAAGGTCATGATCAATTCTTTCTTAACGCAAGCTTTTTCGCAATTGATGAGTCAGCTATCCTACTTATATAGCCTTGCATACTCCTTAGAGTCAATTTATTTTTAGTTTATGACAGGTAAGTCTAGCTGAGTACATTCTCGTACTCAGGGTTTTATTTCCCATGTTATTGCAGATGGTGAGATGTTTTATGGCTATTGTCAGCACTGCTTCTATCCCGCGTTGGGTGATGACTAGACCTTGGGCATGGTCACTCTTCTCTACTTAATGCTTTTGTTGGATGTTGATCAAGAACCTGGCACCGTATTTGAAATGAGTATGTGTGGTATTTGAACTAAATCGCTTTCGCTATTTGAAATTTAAACTTGGTTTGTAATAATTTTATTCGTACTCCGATGGTGTAAAACTATGTGCGAACTATGTACGTTGTGAATGGTGACGCTAAACTCATTACGATCTTGGTTGTGCCGGAAATGTTTGAAATCCTTCGAGATTTCGGAATGACTACCGGGTTTATTAGGTCTCAATCATGTAGTTTACCGTCTTAATGGTGAATTATGTGCTTGTGCTCTAATAAATTGGTCGGTTCTGTTACAGGCTCCATCTTGTGGCTTAACGTGTTCGCCAGAGTGCCCCGCGGATGCCAGTGCCCTCGCCGTCGCCGAAGAAGCTCCGGGGAGCTTTGCCGCCGCCGTCCGCGCGCCGCCGCGCCGCCATGGCCGACGCCGGCCATGCTCCAGAGTTCCGCTGCTGCATTAGTTACTTCGTTAGGCTCGTCTCGTCGTGTAGAGCCCGATAGTCCAAGTCTCGTGACCGGAGACCTCACCGCCGGCGAGTAATCGCCGGTCAAAATCATCGCCGCCGCGGTCAACGTCGGGAGCCGATTTTTCTTTTTCTTTATTTATTTTCAAAAAATAATTTAAATGCTATTTTCTTTAAAAAATCATAGTAATTCATGTATAGCTCTAAAAATTCTGAAAATTTTTGTGTAAGCCCTTTATGATGTCCTCTACCTAGGGAAAATATGAAATGTCAAATTTGAGTAATTTTTGAATAAGTTAAAATTAGCTCTTCTAATTGAAAAATGGACCTTTAATGATTTTTAATAAATAAAATAATTGGCTTTATTTCTAAAAATTGTTTTGCCATCTAATTAGGCCAAGAGCTTTCCAAAATAAAATTTTGAGCCCAATTAGATAACTTTAATTTTATACCTTTATTTTATGCTTTTAAATAATTAATTAATCCTGTTTAATTAAGTTAATCCTTATAGGATTTGTTTGACTTTGGGATTGATTGATGACCTTGGGTCATTAACCCTAATGACCTTTGGCATTTTAATTAATTATTTGCGCTTAACTTAACCATGTCATTAGGATCTAATCAACGTTATTTTATGTGTATAATAAACTTCTTTAATGACGTAGTTAACCCTAATGAACTTAGTAAGTAAGTTTTGGTTGGCTTGCAACTTTATCGTGAAGGAAAGTTGTACTCAAGCCTTTAATCTGGTCATGCATTCATCAAGCATCATGTTTACTATTCCATCATGTTGAAGCATATTATTTTATCGTATAGTTTTCGTTAACGGAGAGTTTAACGTTGTCGTACCAGATTCTAAGGAGGAGCAGATTCAAGAATCGGGAGTTGATCCAGAGCTCGAGACCGTCTACCCCGAATATCAAGGCAAGCCTCGAATGCATTCAAACCCTGTTCTATTTTATAAAAGTTTTATCGCCTCAGCTATGAGATGTTGCATTAAGTAATAGGAGTTGAGTGAAAACCCACCAATTGCATTATCTGTTTTACTTCCATATTCCTTGTTACCTATTCTAGAAAATGCGTAGTAATGCTTAGCCCTGCTTAATTAGTTAAATGATCAAAAGTAAAAGAATGAAAAAGATGAGATTGGTTTTATCTGTTGGAATCATGATGATAGTAATAAATCGAGTCCAGAAGGCTAACTTACATTGGGAATGGAGTCCCTCCGTAGTGTTTTCGTCTGTTGATGCCCTAGGTCCCGTGTCGATGGTGAATCGGTGATATCGAGAAATTAGAAAATCCACATGCATGAAGTGATATACAGTGGGCCAGAGTCCCCACGTATGTCATGGAGTGATATATTATGGGCCAGAGTCCCCACATATGTCACAGTGTGGTATGTTGTGGGTTTAAGTTCCCACGTATATCGGTACACTGGGCTAAGTGCTCACGTGTATCATGTGGTGATATATGGCTGCGGTTGTTATCCCGGTATATCTGTGATCTGGTATGCATCGGAGTTAAAGTCTCCGGTATCCCAGTGATCTAGGTCCCAATTGGGTATGAAAATAGATTCGAATCATCGTTGCTTCTCGGAGAAGAAGACTCGATCGGTGTTCATCATCGTAGTAACAACTTAAATGAAGATAAGGTATCAAAATGAAGTTGGTTGGTAATCTGGATCTAGAGCAATACAACTTTTCTTTCTGTAATTGCTTTTCCGCAAAAAGAAATTATTATCTCTTGCAAGCCTTACCTTGTCCCTCTAGCCTGCATTTCCTGAGTCTTCACCCCTCTTTTTCGTCGGGTCAGTCTTGTTGAGTACTTTGGTACTCAGGGTTTGTTGAACCCTTGTTGCAGGTGAGTCACATGGGTAGGAGTGCTTCGCATCCTGCTGCATGACAGTCATCGAGGAAAGTGATGACGAATAGGATGTCTCGCTCTTGGGCAGAGCATATAATCAAGGTTTTTGTAATCAGTTATATTGTTACTCCACTGCTATATGGTTTGTAATAATCCAACTTATGGTTTGTAAGTTTTGAGCTAAATGGTTTGTAAACTTATGTTATTGCAATCCTTCCGCTACTTTACTCCAATGTATATTATTTGTACAAAACTGTTGTAATACCGCAATGTTTCTTTATAATGATTGATCCTGCTCAGAGAATCATGGATGATTCGAGATTTACCCGATAGACCTTTTAAGTTTTATGGAACACATTTATGGTTATTTAGAGTCTGTTTAGACAATAATCATGCGTGTGGGCCATAGGATTTAGGAGGTTCTGCCACACCCACAATGTCATAGACTCAAGCTAATACGTAATACATAAATCCTCCATCTTAACGATGAAGACGTCTTCTTGTCCCATCATCGGTTCAGGTCTTCGTGCTCGCCGGTGCTCCTGGTGCCGGCGTGACACTGCTCCCCTTGAGGTCCAAGTTGTCCCCAAGCTGGCACATCCTTGAACCTTTCCTTGGGAATGTAATAGGCCTCCTAGGTCATGACAGTTGAAGGAAACCCTGTCCATAAAACGCAGACTTGAGGTATTGCAGCGTTACCTTTCTTGATGAGCTGATGTTCCAGAATTGCAGCAAGAACGGCCTTGGTAGCGTCCAAGTTCGACAACACAGGTAGCTGATCAAACACTGGTGTGTGATCTGGCGTGAAGGGCTTTAGTTGACTGATGTGGAACAAAGGATGGATGTGAGCACCTTCAGGCAATTGTAATTTGTATGCCACAGCACCCACTTTCTCTAAGACTTTGTAAGGTCCATAGTACTTGAACGACAGCTTAGGGTATGGACGGTTGGCAACTGAAGATTGTGTATATGGTTAAAGCTTCAAGAGTACCATATCGCCCACTTACAGCTGCAAGGCCACTCTGTTCCTGTCAGCCATGATCTTCATCTTGTTCTGGGCTCTGAGCAACTGTTGCTTTAGGGCCTCCAGATGTAACTCTCTGTTTGCCACCACTTCAGCCACATCTGGTAAGTATCAGTAGGGATTGTAGGTACTGCTCCTAGATTGGCCTCACAACCATACAAAGCTTTGAATGGAGTACAACCCAAGGAGGAGTGGTAGTTGGTGTTATACCAAAGCTCTGCAAGTGACAACCAAGCTTTCCAGGTTGTTGGAGCTTCATGAACTGAACACCTGAGATACATTTCGAGGCATTGATTGACCCTCTCTGTTTGACCATCAGTTTGAGGATGGTATGTAATACTCAATTTGAGTTGGATCTTGTAGAGAGTGAAAAATTCAGTCCAGAACTTGCTCAAAAAGATTGTGTTCCTGTCAGAGACTATAGACTTGGGTAAGCCATGGAGTTTAATCACATTGTCCATGAAGAGCTGTGCTATGGTTGAAGCAGTGTATGGATGCTTCACTGGGATAAAATGTGCATACTTGGTGAGCCTGTCTACCACCACCAGGATGACACTATAAGTTTGAGACTTGGGAAGCCCTTCTATGAAATCCATTGATAGGTCCTGCCAAATGCCTTCTAGAACAGGAAGTGGTTGGAGAAGGCTAGATGGGTGGGTAGTGCTATGCTTAGAGTGCTGACAGATAGAACATTGCTTAATGAAAGTTTCAACATCTTGCTTCATCCCTTTCCAAGAAAAGTATTTCTTCAACTTGTAATATGTAGCAGCAATGCCTGAGTGACCTCCTATAGCACTAGAATGAAATGTAGTGATCAGTTTTGTTTGAAGAGCTAAGTTATGCCCAATCCATAACTTTTCATTATGCCAAATAAGGCCTTTGTGCAGCTTGTAACCTTGATCATCAGGACTGGAGATGGCCAACTGCTGCAGGAGTTGTTGGGCTTTTGGATCAGTAGAGTAAGAGTTGAGAACCTCCTGAATCCAGATAGGTTGGACAGTAGACAAAGCCTGAAGAGCTAACATATGAGCAACCCTGGACAAAGCATCTGTAGTAGTGTTTTCCTTGCCTTTTCTGTATACAATTTTGAAATTGAGGCCCATAAGTCGGGTCATTGCTTTCCTCTGTAACTTAGAGTGCAAGTTCTGCTCATTAAGATAAGCCAAAGATTTGTGGTCAGTGAGAATGACAAAATATGTTCTCTCTAAGTAATGCCTCTATCTTTCCACAACCATAATCAGAGCTAAAAACTCTTTCTCATAGATGGATAATGACTTGTGCTTTTCCCCCAGGGCTTTACTGAGAAAAGCCAGATGTTGGTCATGCTGCATCAATACTGCCCCAACTTCATCTTGACAAGCATCTGTCTCAATGGTGAATGTGTCTTTGAAATTTGGTAGTGCTAGTACTGGTGTTTGAGTCATTGCTTCTTTCACTCTGTCAAAGGCTCATTGAGCTTCAGGTGACCACTAGAACTATTTGAGCCTCAGGATGTTGGTCAGTGGCTTAGTGAGCAAACCATATCCTTTGACAAATCTTCTATAGTAGCCAATGAGACCCAAGAAGGCTCTGAGTTCTATAACATTTGTTGGTGGAGGCCATTTTAGCATGTTAGCTATCTTAGAAGGATCAGTTTGGACCCCTTGTGCTGAGATAATGTGACCCAGATACTCTAGTTGGGGCTATGCAAAAGAGCATTTAGGCTCTTTCAGATATAATTGATGTTTCCTCAATTGTTCCAGAACCTGTTGGAGATGTTCACAGTGATCCTCCAATGTGGCACTGTAGATGAGAATGTCATCTAAGAAGACCAGAACAAATTTTCTCAGGAATGGTTTGAGGATGTGGTTCATCAGACATTGAAAGGTTGCTGGGAAATTTGTAAGGCCAAAAGGCATCACTTTGTACTGATAGTGTCCCTGATGAGTCTTGAATGCAGTCTTGTACTCATTTTCTTGCTGCATTCTGACCTGGTGGTACCCTGACTTCATGTCCAACTTGGTGAACCACTTTGCCCCAGATAGTTCATCTAGAAATTCTTCAATAATAGGTATTGGAAACCTGTTTTTGATGGTCAGGTCATTGAGTTTCCTATAATCAACACACATCCTCCATGTGTCATCCTTCTTTTGTACTAATAAAACTGGAGATGCAAAGGGACTATTGCTGTGTGTGATTAGTCCTTTGTCCAACAAGTCATGCACTTGAGTCTTAATTTTAGTTTTGTGGTGGGGAAAGTAATGGTATAGTTTACTGTTGATAGGTATAGCTCCAGGGATTAGGGGAATGGAATGGTCATGGGTTCTATGAGGTGGTAGGGTTTGAGGATCTTGGAAGACATCTTTGTACTAGGTAATAGTGAGGTGTATAGGATCTGGTTGTGGTTGGGGTGTAGGTTTATCTGGTGATGGTTGTATGGTTGTATGTTGGAGCATGACAAAGGCCCAAATGTCATTGCCTTTGGAAGACTTGTAGACTTTGGTGGCAGATATGGGTTAGATGGATAAGGGTTTAGGCAGTACACCCTCTAGGGTTATGGTTTGGCCTCTTTCTGGAAAGGTGATAGCTCTGTGTTCCCAATCGCAATTCATTGGATTGTGTCTCATTAACCAGTCATAACCTAGGATGGCATCATAGGGCTTCATATCAATGACTATCATGTCTGTTGTGAGTGTATGTCCTTGACAGTACCACTTCAAGTTTCTAACTTTCCTGTTAGTTTGGATAACCTCTCCATTAGCGAGCCTCACTGTTCTTGCTAGAATTGGGACAGTAGGCAGTTGAGTTAGGGCCACAAAGGTGGAGCTAATAAAGCAAACTTCCACTGTCCATCAGAGTAAGCATGGTCTTATCCTTGACTGAGCCTTTAAGCTTGATACAATCAACAACATCCTAGCTAGATATAGCATTGATGGATAAATGACCAAAGTCCTCCTGTAATTGATCTTCAATTGCCAATTCATTGAGGGTGTCATCGGAGAATTCCCTGTCCAAGTCATTAAGAGCTAGAGCATTGACTTGTGCTTTTCTTTTCTTAGAGCAAATTTCAGCATGCCCCTGCACATACTTCTCTCCACAATTGAAACAAAGACCATTTGCCCTTCTGTAATCTCTAAGTTGTCTATCCTGCCAAAGTTGAGAAGGCTGAGTGGTTGGCTTGGTTTCTGCCCTATTGTTGTGGTATGATTTGGATTGGTATGATGCTCTTGGATTCTTAATCTTTGTTCTCTCCAATATGTGCTGTTGAATCTTGGCTAATGTAGCAGCCTTAGTCACTGTGGTAGGCATTTGAGATTCAACTGTGCCTCTGATATCATTTCTGAGGCCTCTCATGTATTGTTGAGTGAACCATAGCTCATCATAGCTTGCATTGTGCATTGTAACATCATACTGGAAAGTCTAGAATTGAGTAGTATAATCTTCCACTGATCCCACTTGTTTGAGTTCTGCTATGTCATTCAGTGCAGTCCTGAAATCATCAGCACCAAACTGCTATTGGATCACATGAAAGAAATGTGTCCAGTTGGAAGAGGTATGTCTTTGCTTGTATTCTTGGTACCACTTGCCTGCATTGCCTTTCATATGAACCCTTGCTATAGTGATCCACATGCCTTCTAGAATCTGGTTGAGCTCAAAATAATCTCTGCAGTTATCTAGCCACACTTTGGGATCCTTGCCCTCAAACTCAGGAAAATTCATTCTGTGCATGGCACTCTTGGGCATCCTTGTTTCTCTGTGGTGTCCCTCATCTTTGTGCTCATACCTAGTGGAGTAGGCATGGTTTGTTCTCAGTGGTTGGGAAGTGGTTCCCTTCTCCAGGACAGGGTCCTTTGCTTTGACTGGTTGGTCAGCAGAGATGTTCTGGAACGGTTGTTGCTCTTTATAAACCACAGAAACATCATCATCTTCATCAAAGTTTGGACCTTGGTCATACCTTGGTGGCTCTGCTGCTGCAACTGCACTCTCCATTTGCCTCCTGGTGATTCTGCCGATGGCTTCACCATTAGCTAGCAGTTGCCTAGACATAATTTGTTGTTCCTTGGCATATTCATCCATAATTGTGTCCCAAAAATCCATTTGTGCCTTGATCTGCTTCTGGCCCTTATGCATTTCATCAACCTGAGTGAACATAGCATCTAGGCTTTTCTGCAACTGATCCCATCTGGAATTATCCTTGTCTGAACTACGAGTCATAGCGTCAAGTATCAATTGAGTCTGCTGGGAGGGAAAAGTGGCAACCTTTCTTGATGAAGTCATAGTGACTGATGACCGCTAGCCGCCGAGTCTACTTGTACTGGCGCCGCCTGCAGGATCTCTGGTCACCAGGATTAAACGCGAAGTAATGCCGCGCAACTCTGGCCCGTCGTCGATCCTGTACTTAATGGAGAGCGAGGTGTGCCGCAGTGGAAAGATCTCTGGTCACCAGGATACACGTGAGTGGATGGCGCGCAACCCTGGTCTGTCGTCAATCTGGCACTCGCAGAAGAGAAAAGCACGAGCTTGGTGATGCTTGCGTCAATCGGCGTTGAAGTCGCCGAGGACTGCCGCTCGAACCTTCTGTCGAACACAGTGCACCCCGAGGTGCCGAGCAGGGTGTTGCAAAAGGAGGCAGATGGTCAACGCGATCGTGAGGATCCGCGGGGACCTGAGCTAGAGGTGGTGGTGTTGGTGGCCGCCGACGAAACTTCGCCGCCGCCGCCGGTAACTGGTGCCGGGTTCCGAGCTGTGAAGCTCGCTCCCCACCGTCGAGAATCGGTAGCCTCCGATACCAGCTGTAACGCCCCTTGGCCGCAACTCGTCGCCGGCGACATGAGCACGCACACGGTACTTCGGAACAACGAGGACGCCGGCAGGGAAAACCCCTCTGCCTTGGCGCTCTGGTGTTTTACTGAATGAGAATACGATGTTCGATTCAGTTACAAGCGTGACACTTATGTGCTTGGATACGGACGCGGCCAGTGGCCCCACAATGTCATAGACTCAAGCTAATACGTAATACATAAATACGCCATCTTAACAATGAAGACGTCTTCTCGTCCCATCATCGGTTCAGGTCTTCGTGCTCGTCGGTGCCCCTGGTGCCGGCGTGACACCATGTGCCTATGATGATGCGCGTCGTACACTGACCAAAGCGAAATCGCATTAGGCAGGCGTGTGGTTAAATTAGGGAGTGTGTACGGAACCCCCAGCGGCCGGCCTCCTTAATAGATCGACGGGCCGAGCTGTCAGCAGCGCAAGTTGCAGGGCGGCAGATGAGGCCGTAGCTAGTAGTAGCCCAGCACATGCCATGTGGCCGCAGGGGACAGAGTGGATTAGAGCTTGTGTTGTGTGGATCATAAACTAAACTTTATTAGAAATTCAAATAAAATTGAGTCTAGAACGTTCAAATGGGTGGACTAAACTTTTAATCCAGCTCAACTAATTGTATGAAACTAAACTTTTCTAGTCGCCTAAACTTTTAATTCGGCTAGTGAGTTCAGGTGATCTCTTATTTCCTCATTCTCTCGGAGAGATCGATCCAGGGTCGATCTATCATGTGTTCTTCACGTCAGGGTTCCGGGAACAGCGGGGCATGAAAGGACGGCCAATCAATCGGCGCAAGCAATCTCGCTTGCGATGCAAGGAAACCATGTGCCGGACACACGCACGGACACGTAACTGCGTGCCCGCGCGCGGCTGCCGGCAGTGGTACGATCGATCGATCGATCATCTTCTTCCTCGCGTGCCATCAGAGATCGATCCATGCGCCCTCGATCCATGAATTTGTTCAACGACGAGCCGGAGTGAATAATTCGCGTCTGGTACTGACGTAGTACATGCAGTGGAGACTGGAGTTGAGGGTCTGTCGCCGTCGTTCGAGAAAGGCTGATCGTCCCACGCCCTCGCTACACCATCTTCTTCCTCCGTTAGCCAGTAGCCAGCCTGCAACAGCAGTTGCTTGCCATGGCAGCCTCTACTGCACGATCGATCCCTGCATGGACCATGGCAAGCAAGGAGCAAGAGATAATGGGCGGTGGCGGCGCGCGTACGTGCGCGCGCCGGAAAGCCGGGCTGGACCCTACCACCACACGACGTAACAGTAACGTGACGGGATAGTGGGATACGGATATGTTTTCTTTTCATCACGCCATCGTGCTGGTACAGACAGTAGTATGCATGCTTTACTCGTGGCTCGTATACAGCTACTATGCTCAGAAAGTCAGAACATTTCGTAATTCCGTCCATGCAAAGATCGACAGAACCCACCAGGCAAAGGAAACGGCAGCTGCAGAGAATGGGATTTTTTTTTTTCAATAAAAAAGTAGAACAATTTACTATATCAGAATAATAACGAAGTGAACTGATGAAATGAATGCAGCTGCGTCAGCCTCTAGTCAGAATAAGCATTCAACGAACTTGTGCATTCATGCTGAGAAATTCCAAGCTGCTGATTTCATGAAAACCACAGAAAGAACAAACAAGAAGGAAGTCAAATGGTTGCAAAGTCTAACTGCATACGTGAGCCACTTTCTGTTTGGGCGAACAAGCCCAAAATCCTGGTTGAATTTGAATACCATCGGTCATGAGGACACATAAATGGTTGAATGAATGCCACAGACATGTACTACATGGTTAGTCAACTAATTTACACCAAGTAAATGTTACAATAATGTTTTACCTATATACATGTCAGTGTATTGACATCAACGGGGTACATCAATTTTTTTTTCCAACATATTAGCGTCACTCAAAGCCACTGTCAGATTTAACCACGATGACCACTTCTCTGCATGGTGAAGCTTCGATCTTCAACTCTGTTGAAAAAGGCAGTGATGATGACGCAGGATTTTAGATACTGCAATTTATTGCAAGGCCATCAGCACCTTATGATTGTCTGCAGGCAATGAATGCGCAGGCCACATGGTATTTCAGCATCTGCCAAAATTGTTCTACTAAATCAATGTGAGTGACATCCTCATGAACAGCTAATGCCCTTCCTCCAAAACATGGGTAATTTTGTCCCTGAACGACTTCAGTTATTCAAACTAATCTGTTGGTGGCCAACTGAGGTTCACAAATCATGATTCTGGGTAACAGAACCATCTTGAATTGGAACAACTAATTCCATACATATCTCAATTTCTGGGGACAGTAAGAGTGTATCACTGAAACCTACATGTAAATGAAACTATTTGTTAGGTCATGACTGACAAGGAACATGAAAAATGGATTCTACTGATCTATACCTCATTACCTCTAAAGAAGTTTTGCCCCTGAATTATCCTGCAACTTGCCAGTGTTTGAGTATCGCAACAGAACTCTGGAAATTGGATAAGGGCAACCAAAGAATCTAACAATGTTCCGCAAACCCCTCTCTCCACGCAAGGGATTTGGTGAACTTATATGGTTCAGGTACGTGTTTCCTTCATAGATATAACTAAGCTGCTGGCACAGTAATACACCTATACCAGCATTGACTGATAAACTAGCGAACGCTAGATATACCAGAATTAGACCCCTTGCTGACACGAAGAAGGCAGAGCCTGCAACCGTAGTAACAATCTCCAACAATATTTTCCAAAAACTCATTGAATGACGGTTTGATGCTAGGTTTGGAAAATCAACAGAGGGCCATATCTGATAACTCGCATATATGGTCATCCCAGCAGCATAAGAACAACTAAAAACCACAGATATAAGAAAAATGACAAACACTTGATGATTTGAAGCTCCCACACAGTTGCCAATCTGCACTTGAAAGGAAGGGGGGGAAATGAATAAACACGTGAAACCTGACAATCAACCCAAAAAAAATCAGCAGAATGCAGTTAACATACTTACAAATGGGCAATGATGATCCATGTCCACCACACACATTTTACAAGATCGGCAGTGATGTGCTCTGGGTGGCTTTGGTTTGTTACAGTACGTACAAAAGGTATAGTTCTCAAGATCCTTTTTCCCAACCATGGGATAGCTGCCCCACCGTATACTTGGTGGTGCGCCTGCAGATTTAAAAGAGGCCAAGCAATAGCTTGTGATGGTAAATGCAGCCAACACGGCTGTTACCATGCAGTGAAAGATGCCACAAAATTTGCTGATTTTGAAAACAATAGGATATACTGCCCAGACCCCACCACCTGTGTTAAGAAAATAACAGGCTAAATAAACAACTGACCAAGAAATAAAATTGGTAAATATCACTAGCAGAACTAACCCAACTTGCTTGGGACTGAAAGGCTATGAAATAAATGAATAACTGTGACAGACAAGTTATAAATTATGCTGATGGCAAGAAATAGGGAACACATACATATAACAAAGAGCATGAAGAGGATGAGCACAGTCACAAAGAATCTGTCCCGTAGACGCCTCCAGTGGGAAAACCATATACTATCAGGTTTCCTTGTGGTCTGGTTGCTCTGCGTAATGGCTCCACACCAGCCACACTTATAGATAGGTGAATAACTCGCAAAAACAAGCCGGAGCCCACAGCCCCAACATGTGGCTTCATGATCTTCGGGTATGGATGTGACCGATTGATCTACCTGAACAAAAGGAGGGTGGCAATTAACACAATGCTGCAGATTATAAGACAGTTATGCACGAATAAGGAATACCATAGACCGTCAAAAAAAATAAGGAATACCATACTCAGCAGATTCACAAAAGCATCGGATCTATGCATGGATGGTGTTTCTCAACCATCTTTCCTGCAGGATTATGGTATGCTCAATCCCAAAGTAATCTTTGAGTATAACTTCCAACCCATATCTACAGCACTTCACTCAATACTAGATCTAACATAATATTTGCAAGTTTCGCTTACGACAAACAGCATATCTGCATTTTTTTTCCCAATTCTGCTACTGTTGCAATTTGCAAGTAGCTGGTCAATTGTCGCTTACCATACATATACTTATCCATTAAGTCTAAGCCTAAACTCTGAACTGGAGTAAGGTATCCATCCATAAAAGGATCTCGCGGTTAATAATCCCTGTTCCCTGGTACAAATCCATCCTAATCATTAAAGTAAAGCTGTCATCACAGACTGCTTTTGCTATGGGCAAGCATCCAGGCCAACCAACCTGCACTATCTAGTTAATTCCACATTCAAACGGTAGGGACACATGAAGCATTAAGCAAGAAAAACAAGGGTAACCACATCAGGGAACTGAACAGACAGACACACTAGACGGCCGGCACTGCTATCCGAGACTGTCAAATCTATCAAGAGCACCGGAAGTACGGGGCTCCTATCCGTTGACCCAATCGGCGCTCGTCTCCAGGATTTTGAAAAAGAAAGGCACGAACCTCCAGCAGCGGGCGCTGCTGCTCCCGCTCCGGCTCCGCCATCGCGCCCGCCGGCCGCCAGGCAGATCCAAGGGGTGAGCGAGGCCGCGAGGTGGGTAGAGAGCAGGAGGCCTCCGGTCCGGATCGGCGCGCGGTGGTGGGAGACTTCGCAAGGGGGCTTTGGAGCGTGGAGCCGAGGCACGAATGTTTTTTTGTTTCCCTGTGGATATTTCAACGACGAGCAAGGAGGGCGCTGACCATGCGGTAGCAAAAGCCAAAGGAGAAAAATGAGGGGCGGGCGGAGCGGGGCCGGCACGGGCACCGGCACGACGATGCAGACGCGAATTTGTGCTGCGACTGCCGAGGCAGCTCAAGGGTTGGATGGGAAGGAGCCAAGGAGGGAGGATACGGCCATACGGGAGCCGGCGGACGCGTCGCCGCGCTGGTTGGTGGTTGGTCCGAGTCTCCAAGGGCGGTTGATGGCGACTTGGGTCTGTGAACCGCGGTTAATAACATACACTGGTTATTACTGATACATTATTCTCCTGCTTTATTTGGTGATGACAATTGACAATGATATCGAGCACGAGTATACAGTTCGGATCTACTCCCTTCGTTCTAAATTATAGTTCGTTTTGATTTTTTTGTTGTATGTATTTTGCTATATATCTAAATAAATAATATGTCTAGATGTATAACAAAATACATGTACCAAAAAAATTAAAGTAAACTACAATTTAAGACGGAGAAAGTATTCAAGTGCGCAACGCTCGATGATCTTCCACAATAGATCATTTTATTTTATTTATATAAATTCCACCATAGTATTAGAACATTTATAGATTGGCTAGCTCGATCAGACCGTGGCTGACCTTGGCCATTGATTACCTAAAGAAACAAAATGGCCATTGACCGCGGACAAGGCTGAGGCTGGCGTTTGGATATCGGCCCAAGATTTTGACGTCTAATTCCTAAAAAAAAAGGGTTTGGTTTTGCATTGATCCTAACTCAAAACAAAAATATTATTGTTACACCCATCATGCTATATGGTTAGGCATACACTGAAACCATAATTTAGAATTATTATTCTTATTGGTATACCTTTGCCCACCTTAGTTAAACAGTTGGAGGGGTGTTCGGCTAAGGGCTATTATACATATACTGTACGTCCTGTT
>CM041640.1:2162293-2218031 GCA_023333625.1 Bothriochloa decipiens
ACACTGCCACAAGCTGACTGTGGGTTGTTGATCTGTTCTGCAGTGTGCTCTAGCTTCCCAACCTTCTCCTCAGCCTCAGCCCTGCCACAAGTACAGTTCTTGCACGCCTTCTTTGCTGCCCCAACTTCACAATCCCCGACTGGTAAAAAAACATCAGTTAACTGTTTAGGATCCAAACCTAAACTGGCTATTGCTTACAAAATTGAACTAAGTTGATGGGGGTTTGTTACTGTACCAACTGGAAGCTCTGGTTTCTTCAGGTCCTCTTCAGTCAAGAGGCTGTCTTCATCAATCAGATCAGAGTCATCATCAATTTGAATCTTGGGAAGGGCCCTCGTTGCTTTCGTTGCTTTCTTGAGGGGAAAAGAAGAGCCCACGCTCCAGCTAGCCTTCTTTGCCTTAACCTACAAGTGGTTCAAATTAGCACCAAACCTAAAGCCTGCACAGCAATATTAACATATTATACACATGAACTTAGATAACTCACTGTAACAGATTGCATGCTATCCTGCGAGTTTGCAGCAGAAGATTGCACCTCAGCAAATCCTCCCATCAGTAACTTGCGCTCAATATCAGTGTTTGGCTAACAGATAATCATAAAAATTAGGCACTTTATATTAACGGTGCACGAGAAACGAGATAAGGAAGACAGATTCTGATAAGCTACCTTCTGACTGGATGAGGGCGCAGGGCTCTGCACCAGTACTCTTCCACCAGCTTTCAGCACCCGATTGATTTCAGCAACCAATTGCTCCCGCAAGCTTTCCACGTTTTTAATGACTGCAAGAACCGCACCAACTGATGCATCCTCAAAAGGCAACTTTCCACCTGTTGCATGCCAGAACAATAGTTTGGTTACAGTTTTGTGATAATAAACCAAAGTGGACACAAGGAGGACATGGCATACAAACCCTAACACAAACCAAAATCAAACATTATTAAAACCCTAACACAAATCAAAATCAAACACTGTTAAGTGTCTAATATAGCTCCCAAAATCAGAAATACTAGCATTTGTCTTATCCATAACAACACACACGAGCCAAGTCCATAGTCAAGAAGCATATATTACTGATCCATTAAATTCAAATTCAGATGTTGAATCCATGGCTAAAACTGTTTGCTCCATTTTGAAAGTATAATCCTAACTTTCATCTCTGGCTGATCTGGAAAATATCTTCCTCTTCTTTTACCTCATATTTTTTCTACTAAGTGCGAAATAGCGATAGGTAGATTAGTGTCTAGAGCAATTCACTTTGATCATGAAATATTGATGTGGATTTTAGGGTCAATATCATTTGAATAAATTGGGAAGCTTTCTCAGATTCTCCGTTCACATTCCAAATATCATATAGGTAGACATGGATAACACTTGCGTGGGTATGTGCTTTCAGTGTCAGATGAATACCTAGCTTCGTTTGCTCGTTTAGTTTTTCTGTTTTTTTATTTATTGTTATAATAACCTTATCACATAGTTAGGTTTATAAGCAGGTTATTACTTTGTTGAATCGGCTGGCTCCATACTCAGACATCTACATTTCAGATGTTTGGGTAAAACAACTTTAGCCTCCCAACAAGATGATAAGGAGACAAACGAACACACGGATGATGGGGTTAACGAAAGTGTTGGAGCAAGTACTGAAGCTTCAAGTGAAGCCAATAATGTGCCAGGAACTAAGAAGGCACAGGAAGCAGGCTCACATGATTCTGTATCGAAGTCTAACAGAAAGAGGAGAACTACTAAACGAACTGCATTTTCTGATTCAGATTCAGAAGACCTAGACCAATCAAAGGAGGACCTTGTGAAGCTGCTTCTTGAGAAAGAAGCATGACCAAAGTCTACTCTAGAAAGCACTTATTTCTGAACTCTAGTCTCGACTCAGGTGCCAGTTAGCATAGGTGAATTCAGTTCAACCAGGTACTCGGTTATTATTCTTCTTCCTGAACATGTGCAGATCAAGTAAAAATAAAAATTTCTGTAATCGTGAACTAAACATGTGCAGATCAAGTAAAAATAAAAATTTCTGTAATCGTGAACTAAAACTACTACTACAACAATGATTCACTAAAGCTTATAACGTTTAGCCCATGATAGGCACCCTACTAATCTATACAGTTTGAGGAACAGGCATACGAAGTCAAAAACAAAAATAAAAAAAAGAACAGCATAACACAGCAAGTAATACTAACGCATTTTTTTTTTCTTTTAGCAGGGGTTTAGGAAGTCCCAGGAACATAAAGTTTGGTGCGAGAGCTGAAAGGAAACTACAGCAAGGTTCACCCAAGCAGCCAAGCGTACCATGTCAATAAAATTCGAGCAGGTATACATTGCTTGCACTGGATCACAGACAGGGAGCAGTGTTTGTGCCGTGTCTATCGCCTTCTATCATTTTTTTCATAAAAATATCAAGGGGGAGAGATACCTCCCGATCCCAGGAGCATGGTTTGATGAACTAATTCCCGAATTAAAGTACGAAACCACACCAGAAGGCTCGCTAATTGAAGCATGAAAAAAAAAACAAGACGAATTTACGGTTCCCGCATCCACAAACGCACGCACGCACGAACTCGCCCTTCACCGCCAACGACCGCACGAACCGGTGAGCATAGGACGAGGAAGAAAATGAAGAGAGGGCAAGACGGGGGCCGAAGGTAGCTAGCTCACCGAGCGCGGCGCACTGGGTGATGACGGCGACCTCCTCCCGCGAGACCTCGGCTGCGGCCGCCAGATCCCCCACCGCCCGGATCGGCAGCGCCACTTCGTCCGTTACCGCGAGCGCCGCCGCCATGGAGTCCGCCCAACCTGCACACGAGCACGCCCGGAACCAGAAGGACTCGGTGAAAAAAGTATCCCAGCCGATTGAGGAATTAGGGTTTGTTCAGCGGGATTTTATCTGGCCGCCCCCGGATTCATTTTCTACCTAAGATTGAGAAGGAGAGGCGAATTTGGTTTGCCTCCCTACCCTCTCGAAGCTTCACCAGGGAAGGAAAGAAAAACCAGGGTGGGGAACTGGGAGAGCCGAGAGGGGAGAGCAATGACGTTTTCCTTCTGCGAGAGCACAAACAGGCCGTGCGGGCGAGAGATAGGTCGGCGGCGACTCGGTGCAACGGCGACGGGATCGATCGGGTCAAAACACTGCGGGGCGTGGCGCGGCCTACTGCTCTTCACTGGCCCGACCCGGACGGGATGGGACGCGTTCTGTTTCCGTCGATGCAAAATGCTGTGCAAAATGCCTTTGCTTTTTTTTAGGAGATGCTGTTGCTGCCTCGCTGGGCGCTTGGGCCAAGAATTACTTGGAGTTTACTCCTGGGCTCTACTTGGGCCGCAACTAGGGCCACGGCCCTAATGTCCCTAGGCCTAAGCCGCCCCTGAGCTCAACAATATGATTATCAATCATATCACCATTTCACGCTTCTTGAAAAAAAAAATTAGAACAGCACTTTCATGTCATGTAAAACAATAAGGAAAGGAAGTTGTCTTCTAGAGATTTTATTTTTCTGTCTATCTATCTATGCTACAATCATGCACGTGCGACTGGCACATCCTTATAAAAAATCATATAATCTGTGTACAATTATAAATTAAATCATTTCAAATATAATAGAGAAATAGTAATGAATTTGAAAGTTATAAACTCCTATCATGTAATTTTTCCCAATCTGGTACAACAAAAAAAAATTAATCATTTAGCAACTTGTACATTTGCTGTATCAGCCAAGGTTGAAATATATAACTAAAATATCAAATTTCTAAAAGTTTCTGCCTTGCACGTTATGGAGCCAAGTGGCTTCTCTCTTTTTAACTTTCTTCTCCTCTTTGCAGCTATTTGTCCCTTTTTTTCTTTGACAATATCTCCTATCGCAACACTGATACGTTTGAAACAGTTAGTTTAGAACTCATCAGACAATGTGACACCTAACAAAATTATAGATAGTTAAGGGATCCTAAAGGATAAAGAAAGGAAGAAACCACAAAACGAATGTAAAGCTTAGGTGTCTGACCAAAAAAAATAGCCTTTCTAAGCTAATCAGTATAATTCAACAAGTCAAAGAAATTGTGAAATCGGCAAAAGAACAAACCAAGACTAAAAAGATGATCTAAGATAACATTCAAAGACCCTTCTAGGCACAAATTCTCTTCCTGATGTCATTTCCTCATCCGAGGCTATAATTTGGAAACTATATATTCCTATCATCCTCGGAGCATGCTTTATCAAAATGACAGGCTTACTTGAACCATTCTGATATACTAACTTCTGAATACCATCAAATTTAAGGTCACAAATCTGCAAGGTAAAAGCAAGTGGGTTTTAATTTAAGGTCAATCATCTGCCATGATAATACTTAATAAGGCATACATTGCATATATTCAACTAACAGTAATGCAAGTAGTGTAGAACAAAGCATACACTGCATATATCCAACTAAAAGTTCCAAAAATCTGTTCAGATGTATGAACCCATAGACCACCATCATTGAATCTAGGTTGTTGCTGCTGTGAATGAACATCACAGAAGCAAATATTACACTGAACTGCATACGTAGAGATGAACATAATAGCTACATGAACTGCCGTAGGGACGAAACCAGCCAAACAAAGAAAAAATAACAAAAAATAACAGTAGTTCTCTGAACCTGAAAGTTGATCGAGCTGCTGCAATTTAAATTTGAACACACTTCCCCATGGAGCTCCAAAAGTAAACCTGCACGTTGGAAGATAATTGCGCTGCTGAAAGAGAAGCCCACCAGAAATAGCTATGAAACGCATGCTACTTACCAGGATCACCTTCATGTGGTTGTTTGTGATTTGCCATGAGCACGACGGCTTCTTGCTCGTTTCGTTTTTGACGCTGCGTGACTCGACGATGACTGCAACGCGGATGGCGACGAGTCGGCTACGATGACAACGCGGGACAGCGGCGGCGCGTTTCAGGGGTTACGTATATGGAGCAGTTGTCTTACGTGAAAGAGGGAAGCTTGGGTCGGTCTTACGTAAAAGGAGGACTTGGGTCGGGACTCTGGATGGACGACATGGGGCGACGTGGGTCCGAGAGCGGGTAGAAAAATTTTTTGGTGAGAAAAGAAAGGGTGAGAGGAATAATTTACATGGCAGGAACGTAAGAAATGTTTGAGTTTCAATATATGGCCTATGAACAGACTAATATCAACCCTCATATTTAAAGATGATCAGCAATCTAAGGGTCAAAATATAGGGTGGGTATAAAACTTTATGTGAAAGCTATTTCTTAATTCTTTCACTCTTTTATAATAAAATAATATATATAGATAGATATATTCTATAAAACTAAATAATTAAAAATATATGTCACATAAAATTATTTACCCGTCTCAAATCAAGACCTTTAGATGATTATTTTTTTTCTTAATCTATCGGTGCATGTCAATCTATCGATGGGCCACTAATGCCCTTATGGTCACCCACCCAACATACCTAGAATTTTCAAGCTAGGCACCATAAGGTAGAGCAGTATTTTATAAACTAGATTCATAATTTTTTGAGACAAAACAATTTTTAAAGATTAAATCAGATTTGAGGCTTTTTATCTGAATTATTTTTTCATGTAAACACATTTAGAGAAATTTTAAAATTTTATTTTTATGGTTTCTATGATTTTTATATAAAAATATTTTTTCTAATTTTGTTTCGTAGACTTTCAACTTAGTCCAATTTATCTTTTTTTGTTGTAGAACCACATCAGTAACTGCCACAATAAAAAAACACCCCAAGGTGAAAAAAAATAGTTTTAACTGTAAAAAGGAGTAAAAAATAGTTCTATATATCAAAGGTAATTTGATTTTTTTCCATGTCATAAAAATTGTTGTTGACCAAAAGGCTCATTGTCCAGGTCTAGGCTAGCCAAAGTTGAAGAAATCATGTGGAAAATCATCTAGCCCAGGAACAGGGTCTTCATGTGCTGGCAAGTCACCCTGGGCATTCGGTAAATACCGAACCGATCGGTTTGGTTTTTCGGTACCTATGCAAATTCGGTTCTTGAGAAATCGGTACTGATCAGTTCTAGAAAAAATTCGATATCGGTAAATTCGGTTCGGTTCAGGTATTTACCAAACAGTATAAACTGTTCATAGAGAAGATGTAATAGCAAGTTCAAAAACTAATTTTGACATTATTTTATAAATAATAATAGTGCAAAATACATATACAAATAAAAATCCATAAGATCATAAGTCTAAGTGACAAAAATATATAATATAATAGTCTATAATAGTGCAATCAATAATATAGGAGCACTCAAATTTATCATATTTCAGGTAATTTTGGTAAATTCGGTAAGTTTGGTAAAATTCGGTTTGGTTCGGTATTTACCTTGGCAAATTTGGTTCCTGAAAACTCAGAACCGAATATGAAACTGAATATTTCGGTTTCGGTACTTTCGATTCGGTAACTCGCTAAATTCAGTTCGGTCTTGGTTCTCGGTATTTTGTGCCCAGGGTTACTGGCAAGTGGCAACCCACCTACTCACCTAGGAGAGCACTATGCAATATCTCACACAAAAAAGTCTAGGATTGGTCCTGAATCCAGAAGTCTTCACCCTCAGTGAGGACCAAGAAATAAGGGGCATACTCCTGATCACACACGCTCTAAACAATTAACCTAGACAAACGAGTTGGATCATCTTCGCAAGAGATGGCTCTGTCGAAGCATGGTGTTGAAGATGGATTTGTCCTCTCAAAAGTCAACAGGAACTTCTAGGAGCATAAGCCAATTCTCGATTGAAATTGAAAATTCTCCAGTTAAATCCCCGATTGTGCTCAACAAAACTAAGACTAGCATTCACAAACTATACATTACATCATGGTACATGCACGGAAGAGAAGAAAAACAGAGGACTCCCCCATTTGGTTCACGCACGCTACCCAAAAGAAGTCACGAACACAGACAGTACATTGCTGCTACGCTCTTCTTTGACCTCCAATCAAACATCCATCGATCCCATGCAAGCAAGCAACTAAGCAAAGGCAAGGTTGATCCATTGTTGTTGCTTACGTGTGATCCGATGAAGCTGTACCTCCCTAGCTCACCCACGCGCGCTATCAAGAATTAACTCGATCGATGAGTACAAGTACACAGGATGACACGACACGGTCGTCGCCGGCAGCAAGCAAATCATAGGCCGAGCGCGCCGAGCGGCGTCTTGCCCTGTCCGGCCTCGAAGTAGAAGATGAGCATGGCGAGCATGGCGAGGCGGGCGTGCTTGATCTCGGCGAGTTTGAGCCGCTCGAGCTTGTCGACGTCGGGGATGTAGACGCCGTCCTTGACGGTGCCGGCGAGGCCGAGCGGGTCGAAGAACTTGCCGCCGGGGTACCCCTGGTCGCCGGTGAAGTTGGCGAAGTTCTCGGCGGTTTGGGACCATGGCGTGGCCCACTCGACGGACTGCGAGTCCGGGTTGAAGAAGTCCACCCAGCGCTTGGACTCCACCCACCCCATGAGCAGCAGCTGCGTGCCCAGCAGCGAGCCGAAGGAGAAGGGCGCGATGGCGCCCGGGTCCGCGCCGGCCTCGAACCACGGGATCCCGCTCCACGCCTGCCCCACGAAGATGCCCAGCACCGCCGCCATCGCCCACCGCCCGTGGATCAGCTCCGCCTCCCGGTACCACTTCAGGAACGCCGGGTCCTTGCCTAGCCCCAGTGGGTCGAACCCGAAGTCGCCGGGGAGCCTGCAAATAAGGTCGCGGCAAGGCGGCGGCGGCGTCATGGTCAGTTCGAGCCATTTTCTCATCTCAGATACCAACAAAGAGACAGCGCGAAATGATCGACTTACGAGCCGTCGAGCCAGGGCGGGTTGATGAACTCGGCGTCGCTCTTGAAGGCGGGGATCCACGACTTCTTGGGGGCGGCCGCGGCGACGACGACGAGCGCTCGGCGCGGCGCGGGCTTGGGCGCGGCGACGGCATTGGCGAGCGCGCGCCTGGCGCCAAGAAACGACGGGGTCTTGAGCACGGCAGCGGGCGCGGTGGCGGAGGTGGACGCGAGCGCCATGGCCGGGGCTTGGTGTTGCTAGCTTTTTAGCTTTAGTGACTGATCAGTCTCTGCTGGAGGGGGAGCAGCAGCGGGACGTCAGATATTGATTAATAGCGGCGCCGCGGCGCGCGGCAGCCACAAGATCAACCAGCGGGAAATCTCGGTGGCGGTAGGATGGATAGCGCGCCGGCCAATGGAGAGCGCGCGCCATCGGATTCTGCCGCGCCGGGGGACGCCACGTGGACACCGCGCGCACCCGGCCCCTCGTGTGATCGTGTCCTCGTGATGCCTCCTGCCGGTGTTTGTGACTGTTGCTACCGGGCTCCGACGTCGTGAGATCTCCGTGGACCAGCGTTCCGTTGCGGCATTGGGCCGAGTTGTGGACTTGTTCGATTGCGATTTACTGCCCGCCTTTGGATTCGGAGGAGGAGATGGCATATGCTTCAGCTGTGACTGGGAAATGCAAGGGAACAACACAAACTCAAGTGAACTAAAATAAATGTTTGAGGATGTTGATGCGGAGGTAAAACTGTGAGAGCCGCAAAACAAAAGTAAAAGTGTGAGGATTTAAATTTAATCTTGAGGATGTTGCGGGGTAATGTAATTCCTGCAACATTTCGCCTGTCCCTTTTGAAATTTGTTTTTTTTTGTTTTCTATGTTTTTATATGAAAATAAACTGCTTCTTATAAAATTTATGTACGACTCTGCATTCCAAAAGCAATCTTCCAGATGTCATTGTGTCGGAGTTACGTGAGTCCTTTTTTGAGATAAGGACATGAGGCTTTCTTGGCCCATGGCCATTGCTAAGGGTATGGTTTTAGATAAAAAAATGATAATTGTTAGCCAGCTGAAAATAGTTATTTATTTACTAAATTAGCCATACTCATCCAACAGAGGGAAAATAGGTGAGCTAATTTGTTGGTTAGGCTTAAACTAGGTAGAGCATCTTCAACATGAGTCCTCAAATCCGGACCAATTTTTTTTATTTGAGGGCTCCCTCTACTCTTAAGGCTGTGTTTTTTATACACCTAATCCAGGAGCTACAAATCAATTCTAGTTGGCATGGGCATATGAGGCCCAACCGTCATTCGACTATATCACCATTGTTCCAATGGACTGAATTTATTGGGATAGAGTGGGGGAGAAACATTGTCATCATTCCAATCAACGAAGGTATGGTGGCACAAGAGAGGAGGGGAAGGACTATCGAGTGTTCGAGTCATTGTAATTGATTGAGCTATGGGTGCGCAGGAGAGGAGGGGGGGGGGGGGGAGGACCGAAGACAACATGAGGAAGGAAGCGACAATAGGGCCAAGTGCCTCCGGCAAGTTGTGGCCGGGACGAGCAGCAACACGAGAGAGTCAAGATCAGGAGTCACTAGGCTACACACCCCTGCCCTAGATTGGGTTGAGGGGGAAGGTGTGAGGGTCTTCGTCTTGAGTTAGGGCCCTATTAGATAAAGTAGAGTATGAGGCTTGTAGGGTCTATGCTGAAGACACTCTTAGCCAATTAGTTAGCTAATCTTAATTAGTTTAGACTATTTTTACTCTAACTAATAACTATCACTGTCTGATTAAAATGGACCATGACTTGCAAAGCAGTTGCATGCCAAGTTGCCAATAGAGCATAGCTCTATGGGTTGTGTACCTTTTAGACAGAGGCCGGGAGGATTTTAAGATGTTGTATTATTTTGATATAACTTTCTTGAAACTATTAAATTTTCCCTTTTCAAAAAAAAGCAGACCATAGCTCTATGCCAATAATAGTATCGACAAAGCACCTAATTGCGCACCTACAAATCATTGGATGGGTGATTCTGGAGAGCCGAAACCAGGGTTGATCGGATAGGTTAGAATTTTTTTTTTCTAGAACGTGCATAGCAAGGGTTGATCAGATGGGTTAGGGATTCAAGTTCAAATTTTAGGTCCATTAGTCTACCAGGAACACTTGTCGATAAAAAGAGAGAAAAATCACAGCAATATCCGCCCTTTAGAGTGTGTGCTTCACAATAGATGTCTTGTTTAGTTGTTTCGAAGGATAAAGGCATCAACAATAGTGCTGAAATGTATCATGCTTGCGCTTGATGCAATGTTTGGGCAGGTCTGTTCCCGAACGAGATGCAAGAGGCGATCGTCAAAGGTGTTCAGATCATGTTGGCAACTAACTCCATTCTGAAGAAATCGGCTGGTGCCTGGAGGACATGGTGGTGGACTTGTAATGCTGTAGAGATTTCAGGATAATCTTCCCAGAGACGACAGTGCAGCAGCTGATATATCTCTAACCAGTGACCTCTTTGCATTGCTTATTACCGAGCGGTGAAAGTTTGAATGAATCGCGATGCACGAACAATTGGGTAACTTGTGTCCACAAAATTTACCATGTAGGAATTATCATCCTAACCGTCTGGAAGTTTTTGCACTTGCACTTTCTCGGTTCTATCCACAGTGTCATCGAGGGCAGTAGGCTGGGGACAACAACAACAGAGCGTTCACGGCCATGCAACGAAAACGATAGGTCCGGGGGCGCTTCTTTATCGTTCTCTCTTTGCTGTCTGCCCTTTCCTGCTTCCAGTTCCAACGCTCGTGATCCTGCCCAGTGCCCAGCAACCCGCCGTGGCGCCGAGGGAATCGTCACTCTCCATTTTGCAGTTGGTGGTGAGCGTGGTGAGTGCGTGGAACCAGGAGAACATTCATCGATCTTCACTTCCCAACACATTATTCTAACTGACGCCACCTATGGCTGTCCTGTCCCCCCGCCTGACGCTGAGCATCTCCCGTGATCGATCGGTCGCCGGGAATAATTGCCGCGAAATGTGGATATCTGCTCGATCCATGAATATGGACGCGTATGATAACTTAGACTGGTCGTTGTCGCCGTAATCTGTTCGTAGCAGTGCTGTTCTTGTTGCCATTGGTCTAGTTGCTGCCTCTGGATTTTCTTTTCTTTTTATTACCTGTATGTAGGAAGTCCACAAAGCAAAATGTAAAATAACCGCCGTATTCGAATTTGATTTGCTACTGAAACTAGCCCACACATTCAGTAGCATGTCGTGTTGCGCATTGAGTTCAGAGGTTTTAATTTAGGTGATAGTAGTAGAATGTGGCGTACTTGAATCCCTCGAAATAGTATGTTCAGTAGGGTCAAACCGATTTAGGGTCAGAATTTGTCTGATCAAAACTCTAGCCCTACTCCCTAGGGGCGTCTAGTTTGCAATTTGCATCATAACCACGGGTGGATGTCCTTGGCAGTGTGGTGTTGTGACTGACTGCACATTTGGGAGTTGCTGCACACCTGCTGATAGATTAACACCAGAGGCATTTCTCCTGTCACTTGTGACTGGATTCCTTAGCATAGCTACCTACTGCTGCTAGTACTATTGCTACTTGCTCAGCAGCAAGCTGTTTGCTGTTGTTCTTGCCGAGCTTGGAGCTACCTGCAGGGATTATCTTATATCTTATCGCGCCATTCGTCCTAACCCTCTCTCAGTCCTGTCAATGAGCTAGCAGACTTCAACTGTGATTTATCTCTTCTTAGCTTCCAGCCGATTGCTTATCGCCTAACCTGAGATTAGAGGCTAAACATGAAGGTTTGGCAACAAAACCCGTGCAAATCTTTTCATGCTTACTTGTAATAGCATAGCAATCAGACAGCCAAATCGATCCCTGAACTAGAAGATGCTGCTGTTGTTGGTAGTTGCATATGCCTGTTACGTTACTCATCATGCATGTTTGTGCGTTCTTCAGCTACATCCATTGACATGCCACCAAAAGGACGTTGCAAACTTGCAATGGGCCATGCACGCACGCACGCACACTTTCGCCCATCCTCCTCCGACCCTCGGCAAGCACTCTCAGATTCCAGTTTCCGAATAATTTAAGCATGAAAGGGCCCTTTACCCTCCAACTCCCACATGGACTAAGGCTGTGAGCAACAGTTACATTCCTAACAGCTTGTCCGATGGACGAGAGATAGAAACAAAATCTTGCACGGACTAAGCCACCGATTAATGTGACAAAATAATCCTGGCGCAGTTAGTTTCAGATTAGTAAAATCCACGGCAATTGCACCAGCTCCCTGGCAAAGGCACACATGCCTGAACAAACTGTCATGGCCTCACGGGTCAGTTAAATAAGAGCGGTGATGTGTCCTGGCCTCTTAATTGTTTGTTCCGTGTGGATTATTTTTTTCACAGCCAAGTCTTTAAACGGTGCGTAGTCATAGCCTCATAGGATCATAAAATCTACGTCTACAATGTGGTCCTAAAAAATCACTAACCCTATTTTCTGACATCCTTGATTTACTAACCAAAGTGGACTGCATAAGCCTTTTTAAGTGCATTGTCATCTGTCAATTTAATGAGCTACTTTTATTATTATTTTTTTTTCATATCTCCTAGAATTCAGTTGCCTGAGCCATCAGGCGATGAGTTCAGGGCATGGCCTACTGCTTTGCTGTTGAGCTGACGGAAGGAAGAAGAAAGCCTATGACCGACCGTTGGCCAGCACACATCGCCTAATCTTTTGGAAGAAACCAGACTCCTGTTCAATTGCAATTCCTTTACTTATTTTTTTCTTCTCAAAATAAAAAGCGTACAGTTTCCCTTTAAAAAGATCTGGCGCACATTCTGATGCGTTGATGTTGATCAGGTCTTTCTTCGAAAGATCAGGTCTTGACACGTACAGTCGTCCACATATTCTGAACAGAGCAAAAGCTCACAGCCCACCACAGTAGCCAGGCAGGCACGAATGAGATCTCCCCATTGCTGAACAGAGCAGCACAACACACCAATGCATTTTTGTTTGTAGCTCTAGTGCATTCCGAAGGCGAGCTCCCTTTTTTGCTCTACAAACTTTGCACCGCAGAGCCCAGCCCAGCAACACTGAAGAGGAGCGAAATGTGAGGAGGGAGTTCAGAGAACCTGGAGCCTACCCAGACCAAAACCTGTTTTTGTTTTCTTCTTAGGAAGCATGCGTGAGTCACCCAACAATCTTTGCCTGGGACACATGCACGCGCTCTCTCCCTCAACTTGCATTGCACCTCACCACCACATCACTGTGAGCTTGTGACTGGGCATGGTCATGGTGCCAGGTCGCTGAGGCTGAGCAAACCAGGAGGGAAATCTTCCCAGCTCCCTCCGATCCCTCTCGCCTCCCCAGATTTTATTTTATACTCTCCACTGCCTGCACTGCACCTCCCATCGTCTCTTCTTCCTCCTCCCGTGAGCCATGAATGAGCTCTGCGACCTCAAGGTGCACATCAATGGCCATCACACTCTTCATCTCCACCAGGCACGTATCACTCACACACCGCGTGCCAACTTCTTCTTCTTCCTAATATGGCGTCTCCTCAGATCATGAAATTAACCATCTTTTGTCTTCTGAATTGATCTCATGTGTGCAATGCAATGTAATGTAACAGAGCGTCATGTGCGCCTTCTCGGGGACGCTAAGGACAATGGTGAGGCAGGAGAAGATTATGAAGAAGGCCGGCAGGAAGGAAGCCGTGTCCATCAAGCTCACCGGCTTCCCGGGCGGCGCCGACGGCTTCGAGCTCGTGGCTAGGTTCTGCTACAACAACGGCCGCGTGCTGCTCTGCCCGTCCAACCTCCCGCTCCTGCACTGCGCCGCCGTGTTCCTGGAGATGACCGAGGAGGTGTGCGCCTGCAACCTGCTGGCGCAGGCGGAGGCCTTCGTCAACGGGCTCTGCTACTGGACCTGGGGCGACGTGCTCGCCGCGGTCAGGAGCTGCGAGCGCTTCGCCGCTGTGGCCGAAGCCTCCGGCCTCCTAGAGAGGCTCATCTCCGCGCTCTTCTCCAAGATCACTGCCACCCCGGAGACGCCCGCCGCCGCCGCCGGCGGCGTGGGGACGCCGAACCGCTCCTCGTCGTCGTGCTCGTCGTCGCCCGACACCGTGGGCTTCGGCCGGTCGTCGTTATCCATCACCAAGACGCCGGAGTCGATGCGGCCCTGCGCCGGCAGGGAGTGGTGGTTCGACGACATGACGTCGCTGTCACCGCCGACCATCGAGAAGGCGATGCGCGTGCTCGGCTGCTACGGCGTCGAGAACAAGAACCTGATCCTGACGCGGTTCTTGCTGCACTACCTCCGCGCCGTCATGCGCCGGCGGCCGGCGCTGGCGCTCTGCGAGGCGGAAGAGCGGGAAGGCGCCGTAGCCCTCGCCGGCCTCGCGGACACGGCCGTCCACGGCGTGGCGCTCGTCGGGGGCACGGCGTTCTCGTGCCGGGGCCTCTTCTGGGTGCTGCGGATCGTGTCGGCGGTGGGGCTGAGCAGGGAGTGCCGGCACAGGCTGGAGCGGCTCATGGGGCTGATGCTGGACCAGGCCACGCTCGACGACCTCCTCGTCTCCGGCGACGACTGCGGCGTCTACGACGTCAACCTGGTCATGAGGCTGGTCAGGGTGTTCGTGGCCTCCGAAGAGGAGGCCGACGCGCCGTCGCAGAGGATGCGGAAGGTGGGGCGCCTGCTCGACAAGTACCTCGGCGAAATCTCACCGGACCACGGGCTGAAGGTGTCCAAGTTCCTCGCCGTCGCCGAGAGCCTGCCGGACGCGGCCAGGGACTGCTATGACGGCGTGTACAGGGCGCTCGACATCTACCTCGAGGTAAAAGTTAACCACTCTGCTAATGTCATTCTTTAGAAAAGAAGCAAAGAACACAATTTTGTTCCGTCAACCATCATCTAAATTCTAAAAAAACAAGTCCAACACTTTCATTTCGGGCTGTGTCATAAGTGCTGAAGTTGGCATCAGCTGAAAAATAATTTCTCCAGTGAACACATTGCCATTTTTTTTTCGTTTCATAGTACTGCTACTGTTTGGGATCATGATTCGGACATGATAACTGAAAGATTCAGGCTATTGAGTAGCCTATCATAGGGTCCTAGGGGCAGATATGCCGGTACTTCTTTATCGCACCATAGGGTTACTTTTTTAAGTTACTGCTACTGGAAATTCCTTTAGTCCTTTATCGTACTACTGAAATTGCTCTTATTCCTTAGCAATATTCAGAATGCCCTCTTTGTTCTTAGGCAGATTTCCAGCTTCACAATCTGAATTTTTGAAAAAGTTTCTGAGGAAAAAATGCATTTACCAGCTTTTGCTGCAAGACTTCTTTCACCTGGCGCCAGTTACTCTGGCCTCGTGGCTCATGGTGGGTCCTGACTGAGAATTGCTAGGATGGTAGCAGACATTACAGTGTAAGGCACCGGGATTTTAGATTTTACTAGTACGTGGCAGCGAATATCCTGTCAGTTTATGATTGGCGTCAAGATGAACACTGCACTTGTCTGTTGAGCATGTCGCTGACGCTGCTACCACTGGATGAACTGACGGTAGTGAAATCTTGGATTCGGCCAGGGGTGTGTACGATGTACCACAGTACTTACTGTTTGATTACAGGCGTCAGAGAATTTTGGTACTCCTCTTGTTGATGCATGCGAGACGACAGGCCTGTTTGGTTTCACTGTGACATCAAGAAAAAGGATGTGCTAGGAATTCAAAAATCGAAAGCCTGGGTTTGATCAGATAAATTTGCTAGAGTGTGAAGCAAACAGGCCCGACGAAGCTGATAGCAGTCTCACTAGCATCTTTTGTTTTACTTTCAGACGTTGCATAATTCCTTTTTTATTTTCTCCCATTTGTTGGTGACTGTTCCTCATCTAGTCTTTGACAAAGCAGTTGAATAAAGTTCGGCACTAGTACTATCATAGTATCGTGGGATGCTAATGATGGACAGATAGATCGTCTGGTACTTTGCTTATGGGGGGAACCTTTAATTTGCGACCCCTTTAGCCCTTTGGACCGCACAAGCGTGCGCTGTTGCCTGTTGGTTCATCAAACCCACAAGCTCTGCCATTAGTTGTGTCTGAACTAACCTGGCATGTCTACCAATTGATGAACTTACATAATTGTAGAGCACTTTGTCTTTGTTCTAAGTCAAACTTGTTTACCTTTGATCAAGTTTGTAGAAAAAATCCAACATCTGGAATATCAAATCTATATCATCAAATTCTTCATCTAATATGTTTTGATAGATTTAAACATGTAGATATAATATATTTTTCTAAATCATAATAAAAAATAGTGACACTTAACTTAAAATAAAGCCAGGGGTGAGCTATAATTTAAAATGATTGCTTCTCAGACAAAGTAGGAAATCTGTAGTAATGTCACAACATCATCAGTGATTCAGTTCTAACCTGTATACATTCTCTGTTGTGAATGGGTAGGATAGGATATGGATGGACCAGCAGTTCATCAAGTTCTTTTTCTCTGACATGGCGGGTAAAAACTTTACCTGCATTCATGCAGACGTAGCTTTACCCTTTTGCCCTGTTTGCAGGGCGCTTTTGATCCATCTCGTCATGAGCCCATCGAGTTGGTTGGTTCTCCGTTGCCTTGATCTCTGGTTACTATTTTACAACTAAGATCCCGGCTTTGTTTATTTTGTTACTAGTAGTGCCTCGGGAGCCTTTCATCAGCGGGCCTTGTGCCAGATTGCCTTTAGCATGGCCTTTGATGCTTTCCATGATCAAATGGATTTTCTTTAATCATCACCTCCCTTTGTGTTTGTCCACTGTAGTTTCCCTCGCACCCACGGCTTTTCCTTGTGTTCAATACAAGCATGGTCAGATCAGACACGCCAAAAGCACTGAATAGTTCTTGTGCACTGAACTTTTCTAGCTTTTCTGCTGATGGTTTAACATTTTTCAATGCTTTCTAAAGGTTAACTCCAACATTTTACGTTAAAAAAACTCACATTTTGATCACGAGGAATCACCAAAGTTTATGCATAAGAGAAGTAGTGCTATCGAAACTGACGAGTTTTTGCAAACTCTTCTCTGAACTTTGCCTTCTGAATGAATGAATGAATGCAGTCGCACCCGGCACTGTCCCTGGAGGAGCGGACGACGCTATGCCGGTGCCTCAACTACGAGAAGCTGACGCTGGAGGCATGCAAGGACCTGGCCAAGAACCGGCGGATCCCACCAGGCGTGGCGGTGCAGGCGCTGGCGTTGCAGCAGTGCAAGCTCCACATCAGCGAGCCGGGTCCCAGCGCGACGGCGGCGGCAGCAAAGGAGCGCCGGCCCGACCCGTCCGCCTGCTCCCAGTCCCAGACGCCGAGGACTAGGAGGGTCGCCCGCCGCGCCACCCGCAGCGTGGACCTCGGCGGCGGAAACGGCGGCCGCCGCGGCGACGACGACGAGAAGGAGCTGCTGCGGCTGAACCTGCAGAGGATGCAGAGCCGGGTGGTGGAGCTGGAGCGGGCGTGCAAGGAGATGAAGGGCCAGATGTCCAAGATGGCCAAGGGCAGCAAGTCCTTCTCCTTCGGCGCCGGCGCCGCCTCCTGTCACCAGACCGGCGGCAGGGGCTTGCCTAGGCTCTGCTGACTGACGGGGCATGGTCGCATGGAGCAGTAACTGCTTGTTATCTTCTCTTCTTCTTCTCCTCCTCCTTCTTCTTCTTCTTCTCCTCCTCCTCCTCCTCCTCCTCCTTCTTCTTCTTCTTCTTTTCTGGTAATTGTCACATATAGCTTGCGATTTTCCTCTTGATCCCCTCTGTAAAGCTGATTGCTTGGTTGGTGGAGCATTGGTTTGGTCGTCCTTTTTAACTTTGGCCTTGTTTAGATACCAAAATTGGTATCTAAAATTTGCATAGTAAGTGTCTCGTAATACTGTAGCAATTTTATTTTTATTTGGTAATAATTATCTAAACATTGATTAATTAGGCTTAAAATGTTTGTCTCGTAAAGTATAATAAAACTGTACAATTAGTTTTTTATTTTAACTATTTTTAGTACTCTATACATATACCGATATTTTAATATGACAGAGAATAGAAATTCTGTATAGTAAATTTTGGACCCAAAATTAGACATATAAACAAGGCCTTTGTGTTGCGTTGGCTGTGAGCGAGTGGGCAGTGGAGTGACACGAAATAGCCATTTTGTTGCGTGTGAAAGTGAAACCTTTTTGAGCAGCAGATGAGTTTTACCGTCAGAAAAAGCCATTTGACTGCAGCAGCTTTTACCTGAAACTGAGGAATGAATGGACCTTGGGACCGAACCCAACCGCCGAATCTGCTGTTCCAAATAGGAGTACTCGTATCCAACAAGGGTCAGAGTCCAGATTCCAGAGTGTGTGCGCGCGCAGATCCAGCCAAGCTCCGGATGGACAGGCAGGACGGTCAATCCACGGCCGGCACGGTCGTCAACGCGCAGCACAAAGCCACAAACCCCTTGGCGTCGTTGGCGACGGACGGACGGTTGCAGTCTTCACCTCATTGGCTCCGTGGCTCGCTCAATGCTCCGCTGCTAGCACTAGCAACTCGGCGAGGACCACGGCACCACGACGGCTAGCCGTGTTGGAACGTGTGCCGCGTCCCCGGCGCTCCGGCCCACCGGACACCGCCACCGGCCGCGGCGGCAAGTTGGCCACGAGCACCGGCTCACGGGCAGCCGTTGCCTCGCGACCACGCCGGCGCCCTGCGCGGCGTGTCGGACGGTCGGTCGGGCATGGTCTGATGGTCACCCACCGTCGCGCCGCCCTCCACTCGTCTATGCCCTGGCACGGCGGAATGCGGAGGGCGCCACACAGCGCTCACAGGCTGACCAGTATTCCTCGGGCCATTACCTCACTAAAGCAAACCAGCGAGGCCCAGCTGAACCAACGGGCCGCGTAGCCCATCAGTAATTCCTTGGCCCATGCTGTTAGCGTTCCTTAATCCTCCTCCTAGTCTATGTCAAAATATTCTAGTAGCTCGTCCTGCTTCCTCAGTTCCACAAACAAAGATTTCGTATCATTCAAATTGTGTCTTTAAAATGGCAATGTAGCATCGTTCGACACTATTCAACAATATCCACCGATAATAAGAGAGATATGGGGCCACGTTTGGGACCGTGTTATCTTTCGGCCATGGACGGGGACGCCCATTGCGGAGATGTGTCATGAAATTGATTCCTCTCAAAAACAAAATCAAATTGATCGCGTGGACAAGAGCCGTCGGTTGCATACCAAAAAGCTGGGGAAAATAAAAAGAGAGGCTCATGGCGCTGTTGCGTTCAGTCCAAACAGGTCGGTGCCTCCATGACGTGTTGTGCTGCGTCGTTGTCAACGTCCGCCGTCCCGTCCGGACCGCCAGCAACGCCGGAGCACGCGTGCGTGAGCCGTGAGGCCTAATCCGACGACGCTGCTCCCTTCGCAATGCTCATCCCGATAGATCTGCACAGGTCAGTCAGTCCAGCTGGTATTGCGAGATCACTTCCGCGTGTCCAAGTCGAAGCATGTTTTTTTGCCATGTCAGATTTTGCACACAAAAACCTTGGCCACGTTGTGCTGACAGAATTTAGGCTGGTTTCGGCAGAATCTGGTGGAATGGCTAATTTAAGTTCAGCCAAAATCAGCAAGTACTTGATCACGTCTTTTATTAATAATAGAGTACATGAATATTGTTTTTCCCCTAGAGTCTAGCTGTCTGATCCTCTTCCAAAAGTTTGTACACTGTGTACGTGTGTACTACCGTGTAGGAGTACCTTCTTTAGGTGACACAACTGAATTACTGTTTGCCAGCATCAGCGAGAAACGACGTCAATGGCGAGACGATGACATTCTTAATTCCTGGGCTTGCTATCCAATCCAATCCAACGAGCCAGAAGCTCCTGGAGGCCCACGTGTACCCACCTCCCGGTCCAGCACTCGAAACCGATGGAGACCCGACTGCCGACCCCGGCCGGCCAGGCCATACACCACGGCCACGAGCCGAAGGCCCGGCCCCCAGCGCATGGCTCTCCTGGCTGGCTCGACCGTGTACCGTGCACGCCAGCCGGCCCCGGCTCGGCTGCCCCTGCACTCGATCATTACTCGACTAGTTTAAGGCGTTCACGGCAAATTGATAGACGGGCACCGAAACAAAAGCGGATTTTACACGCGGGCCCTCGGCTTCGCCGGAAATCGTCTCGGAACGGGAGATCTCGTGGGCGTGCCGGCCGGCCGGCGGCGAGAGGAAGAGGATGTCCACTGCGCCCGAGCGGGGCGGCCACCCGCCGCTGCAGAACGGCGCGGGTGGCGACGACGGGGACGGCGAGCGCGAGGAGGAGGAGGAAGTGGGCGATGACGAGGCGGAGGAGGACGAGGACGAGGACGAGGAGGAGGAGGAGGAGGAGCCGCGGCTCAAGTACCAGCGGCTGGGCGGGAGCGTGCCGGCGATCCTGTCCACCGACGCCGCGGCCTCCATCGCCGTCGCTGACCGCATGGTCGCGCTCGGCACCAACAACGGCGCCCTCCACATCCTCGACTTCCAGGGCAACCAGGTACCCTTCGCCACAGGGCGCTCTCTCCTCGCTGAATTGGGGCTTGTGATGGGGATGGGCGAACGTGTGGCGTGGAGGGAGACTGGATCGTTGCATTGGGACTGCTCTCCGAGCTTCCTCTATGCTTGCTGGGTCAAAACTACTTGCCATGCCAGTTCAATGATGGAGCTTTCAGGGGATTTATGTTCGAAACTGACTTGGCTGTAGACGCTCACACGGTTTCTGGAGACACGTAGATGTACAGAATTGGGGTTTCTGCTAGCTTCCTTCATCTCAGCTTAAAATCATGTGAATATGTGATGCATATAGTTTTGGTAATAATGATCACATTTCGAATTCAGTTGCGGAAGCTGTGGAGCCAAATTATGGCTCATGATATGCAAAACTAAAGCGTGTGATCGAATGGCTTTGTCACCTCATGTAGATTCAATTGGTACAAATGCTTATATGCATCGGTTTCATCTCTGTGCTTTACGTTTTGTGTAGGTGAAAGAAATTGCTGCTCACACAGCAACTATCAACGACATAAGTTTTGATGGGAAAGGTGAATATATAGGCAGCTGCTCAGATGATGGCACAGTGGTAATAAACAGCCTCTTCAGTGATGAAAAACTTAAGTTTGAGTACCATCGCCCCATGAAGGCAATTGCTCTAGACCCTGATTATTTACGGAACTATAGAAGATTTGCTACTGGTGGTTTAGCAGGCCAAGTACTTGTGTTGACGAAGAAGTACTCTTGGGCAGGTTACCATAAGAAGGTAAGTTTTTTTTAGGATAATAGATCAGATGCATCCAGTGACCTTTAATGGTTATCTCATATCTTGCTTGATGCTTTTGTAGATTTTGCGTGATGGTGAAGGGCCAATCCATTCGATGAAGTGGAGGGAAGACCTTCTTGCTTGGGCTAACGATGCAGGGGTGAAAGTGCATGATATGAAGACAGACAAAGGAATTGCATTCATAGAGAGACCAAAAGGCATTCCTCGACCAGAGTTCTTGCTTCCCCACCTAGTCTGGCAGGTAATTATATCTTCATATCTATATATGGATTATGTGTAGTTTTTTTTTTTTTTTGACATGAATGTGTAGTTTAGTTGAACCATATAATCATATACACCTCAACTGGTAATGGCAAATTTCAATTTTGTTACGTAGCATATAAGTAAAATATTGTTTGAAGGGTGCAAAAGCAAAATACTTGTGTGAAGTTGAGAGTTTTGGTGCTATGTGCAATAAGTCAAATATGTGGTCTTAACTTTGGTGTGTGGAAGACAAAGGATATTAGCCAGAGGCACAAAACACAGAGAAAAACACATGACACGCCCAATATAATTAATTGATCATACTTTAAATTGTGTCAAGGAGCATGGTAACCATGTTATGTTCTGGTTGATATGAAATAATTAACGTTGTTAGCGTGTCTGACTCCCAAGACATACTTCTAAAATTTTCTTTTCTTATATAGTTTGATATAAAAGTACATGTTGTGTTAACTGATCTTTGCCTACCTAGGACGATACAGTCTTAGTTATTGGATGGGGAACAAGTGTCAAGATTGCAGCAATTCGAACAGATTCATCTCAGGGACTCAATGGCCTACAGAGGACTATCACCACAGCTAGTTCTGAGAAGTATGTGGACATTGTGGGCTCATTCCAAACCGGCTACCACATATCTGGGGTTGCTCCATTTGGTGACCTCTTAGTCGTACTTGCCTATATTCCTGATGAGGATGAAAAAGAGAAAACATTTAGTACTTCTGTTACTTCACGACAGGTACTCATCATACCTCTAAATATCTGTTACGCCTGCATTATATATCATATACCTTTGCTTCTAAAATGATGCTTCTGAGATTGATGTTCCTGTTATTCCTGTTGTGTTTCTAACGTTTTGCAGGGAACTGCACAGCGTCCAGAAATACATCTCGTATCATGGAAAAATGATGAACTTACTACAGATGCTCTGCCTATTCATGGTTATGAGCATTACAAGGCAAAGGACTATGCTCTTGCACATGCGCCTTTCTCAGGTTTAATTGATCGGCTCGAACATCATTGACATTTCTTTTCTTATTAATGGGAACTTTTCTAATGAAGGAGCCCTGATTCTTTTGTTCTATCATTCAGGAAGTAGCAATGCAGGTGGACAGTGGGCTGCTGGCGATGAACCTTTGTATTACATTGTGTCTCCTAAGGACATAGTGGTTGCAAAGCCAAGGTTTATTACAAAACAAGAGCTCATATTAACCCCCAATTTACGATATCTAATTTTATCTGATTGTCGATTTGAGGACATTATATTAATTGAAATTGAATGAGTAATTGTGATACAGAACTGAACTCTACGGACAAAATTAAAAAAATGTCAGATGTAGTGCTTTTCATTTCTTGTTGACTATAGCGGTATAGCTATGTTAGTTAAATACTTAAATGTTTGAATTCATTTGGTATTGCTCAGTTAGCTTAGGTTTCTGTCATTTCCATACCAACAATAGAAACTTTTCCACAGGATACACAAAAACTGTCACTTTTGCTAAAAGACACCGAAAAAAACTGATATTTGATGCTGGACAATATAACTAACTTCGTGTATATTTCTTATGGGACACGGGTTAGTGACCTCCAGCAAATGTTAGAAAGAATTGATCTTTTCCATACATTATCCGGAGGACACTGAACCATGTCCATCAGCGAATATACACAATTTTGTAGTGTCCAACAGCAAAAATCGGTTTTTCCAATGTTTCAGTGAAAGTAAGGTGTTTTGAGTGTCCTGTAGTAAAATTTCCCCCAAAATAATCCCATGACTGATATAGTGTGCACCTTCTGATTAGAGATGCTGAAGATCATATTGCTTGGCTTCTAAAACATGGTTGTCATGAAAAAGCATTGGCTGCAGTTGAGGCAGGGCAAGGACGCACTGAGCTTCTTGATGAGGTGAACTAGAGAAATAGTGTGCACTGTTAAATAGCTCTCATGATGTTTGAGCTCTCTTGGTATTGGTTATTTTACCATGTTTAAGATGATGGTTAGATATTCTTCAGAAAATGAGACCTCTATATGCACAAATAGATGTTTCCTTTCAAAACAGTCCATTTTACAGACTCTTAAAGAGTGTCACGAAAAATGCAGATAAAAGAAAAACTGTCTTACTTTCCTCTATCTTATACATGAAAACTGTCCCATGTATTTTCATCAGAAAGCTAAAAGTGTGACATGTTTTACAGCCAACATATAAAGGTCTACCATTTTTTTGGCCCATCTATAAAGGACCTGTCTTTACAAAAGGACAGCTGATTATATTAGAAATACTTTATGCATTAAAAATGTTTCATTCATGTTGTTAATCCAGGTGGGTTCAAGATACCTTGATCACTTGATAATTGAAAGAAAATATGCTGAAGCTGCTCAGCGCTGCCCAAAGTTGCTGCGAGGATCTCCTTCAGCATGGGAGAGGTTAGAAAAACATGTTGGGACACAGATGTCACCATAGTTAGATGATCTAGTAATAACACTGATGAGTTTGTGAGATGTTGATGGATCTCCGCCTCTGCGTTAGTTGATTCCTTTTTTAACAAAAAATTTTATGCAACAGATGGGTCTTCCACTTTGCTCATCTTCGCCAACTTCCTGTTTTGGTCCCTTATATACCTACAGAAAATCCTCAGCTGAGTGATACTGCGTATGAGGTGTGATGCTAACTTGTAAGTTCCATTACTAATTTTAACACTATCTGTTGTAATTATTTTGATTTTCTTGTGTAGGTTGCCCTTGTTGCTCTAACTACCAATCCTTCTTTCCATGAACTTCTGTTGACTACTATAAAAAATTGGCCACCGACATTATACTCAGCTTCACCGGTCATAGCTGCCATTGAACCACAGCTAAACTCCTCATCGATGACTGATTCATTGAAAGAGGTGGGGAGGGACATCGTTTAATGGATGAAAGACATATATATCATTTGCTTTCAGTCTTTGATTGATATCTTTGTCTTATGTTCCATGTAGGCATTAGCAGAATTGTATGTGATCAATGGTCAATATGAAAAGGCACTTTCGCTTTATGCTGAAGTAAGTACATCCTAAATTGCTGTATTTGTAGGCACATCTCAAAATATATTTTTTGAATACCAAAGTCTCTCTAATTAAATCCGTTTGGTTCAGCTCCTCAAGCCAGAAGTATTCGAGTTTATTGAGAAATACAACTTGCATGATGCCATTCGTGATAAGGTACCAAAATGGACGAGTCCAATTTAGCTGCTAATACAAAGTTACTTCTACAGTGATATGATTTAGAAAAAAAAGTCTTCCGTATCCTCCACTTAAACACTTTTTTTTAATATTCTACAGGTTGTCAATCTTATGATAGTGGATAATAAAAGAACAGTTCACCTACTGATCCAACGTCGTGATATCATTCCCTCATATGAAGTTGTGGAGCAGTTGTTGCATACCAGTAAAAACTGTGACAAGAGATATTTGTTACACCTATATTTGCATGCTTTATTTGAGATAGATATACATGCTGGAAAGGATTTTCATGATATGCAGGTACTTTTTTGCCACTTTTTAACATATAGGGGCCCTATAAATAATGCCTCCCTCATTGTTATGTCCATTTCCCCGAATCATTTTTTACATTTACTTTGTGTTTTGACAATAACTTGCAAGTCAAAACTGTTTGCATTATAGGTGGAGCTTTATGCAGAATACGAACCAAGGATGCTACTACCCTTCCTTCGAACCAGTCAGCATTACAGGCTTGACAAGGTCATTGTTTCCCCAAGAAATCACGTCTTAAAATTTTCTCTTTTATTTAATTATAGGCGTGATAATTTGTTATTGTTATTCAGGCATATGAAATCTTTGCACAAAAGGAACTTGTAAGGGAGCAGGTTTTTGTCCTTGGTCGAATGGGCAATGCTAAGGAAGCACTTTCGACAATTATAAACAAACTGGAAGACATGCAAGAGGTTCTAACTTGCTTATCCATTATACTGCCATTGTGAGACATAACCAACTTGATGTATGGGATTGAACAGTAACAAAAATCTTGAAATGCATACAGGCTGTTGAATTTGTTACGGAGCAGCATGATGATGAACTGTGGGAGGAACTGATTAGACAATGCCTCCAGAAGCCTGAAATGGTAACCGAAATAAACGGTGCTTAATCTTCCTTTAGACTGAGGCATCATTGTTTCTTAATTCTTAGTTTAATTTCTTTGACTGTTGAGCAGGTAGGGAATCTATTGGAACATACCGTTGGCAATCTTGATCCTCTGTACATTGTCAGTTTGGTTCCTGATGGCTTAGAAATACCTCGGTATGTTTCCATCAAAATTTATCGTAATAATTTATGAGCTACAAATTTCTTACATGACTGAAACCTTGGAAAAAAAGTGCTCTAAATGATCTTCATGGTCCTTAAGCCAACTATTTCATCCCCTGGTTTGATTGTTCACTGATGCTTTTGATAGGTTGCGGGATCGTCTTGTGAAAATTGTGACGGATTACCGTACAGAAACTTCATTGCGGCATGGATGCAATGATATACTTAAGGTTAACTTTGTTTCCTATACTGTGCTGCTCCGTATTTCAATTGTTTTGAATTTTGAGTATTTTCCATCCGAAACTTGCCTTGTTCAGGCTGACTGTGTTAACCTTTTGGTTAAATACTACCATGAGGCTCGGCGTGGGGTCTACATGGCAACCATGGACGAGGAGGTATATGGAAACAGAGATGATGATGGGTCCTCACGGGGGCATGAGAGGTCATCTAGCATCCGGGCTCTAGATATCAAGTCCAGAACGAGATGTGGTGCCCGGTGTTGCTTGTGCTTCGATCCTTTGCCTATCCAGGACATCTCTGTCATCATGTTCTACTGCTGTCATGCATATCATCTGTCTTGCCTTGAAGGTGGCTTAGACTCGATGAGATCAAACAGTAATCAGGATAGTGACAGCGGCACGGACGATGAGGATGGTTCCCCGTCAGGCCAGTCTCGTATGCGCTGTGTATTGTGCACTACTGCTGCTTCATAATTTATACCGTGTTGGGTAGTACACACTACCTCGTGTTGTGTTGTAAGGTGAGCCATGTAATTATTGTGTTCTTTTTGTGTGTTTCACATGTACAATAGCGTGATTCTTTTGAGGGAAGCATGTCCTCGGCAAGAGGAGTTTTGTGTAAATTTGATGAACCAGCATGAGCAAAGTTGTGCGGCATTTCCATTTTTTGCAATGGCACGTTTGCCAGATAATCAAAAGTTTATTAACAAACGATGCAGAACTGTTCTTTCTTAACCATCTCTTTATTTTTACATCTTATTGTTAGTACTTGGCTTCTCAGTTTGTATCCGATGCCGTGAAGCTGAGGGTAAAGCTGGGTTCATGGCAATATGGCCTTATAATTCTATCCGAAGAAGTGCATTCATACACCAGTCAGACTACTTACCATCCTACGAACTTGCTAAATCATATCGAAGTAACCCGTTGGCATTCCAGAGCACTGCACGCCAACTTGCTAACCATCCTTCGAACTTGCTAACGTATCAGTATTCAGTAACATTTGGCCATGGCGTTATATATTCCAAAAGAACCGGGCCACTAATGGAACCAAAGATGAAACAAATACAGGTTCATGCAGAATATGCTGCTCTATAGTCTATACACTGCTCCTTTTGAGACTAGGGCATGGTTGAATTCCCCAGTTTCTTCTCACTTCCTCCAGGTCTTCATGAAAGTGTTTCTCGTAATATACAGACATCAGATCAGTACACTTGAGACCAGCTTTTGTTGCCCATGGGAAGTAATGCTGGAAAAACAGCGTCCTTTGTTTCTCACTGAACCTTGCAGAGCCCCCGACAACTGACAGAATGCACATTGGGAGGTACATCTGTTCAAATTCTATCACCTTGAGGGCAGTCTCTCCAATCAGGTTAGTTGGAAGGCCAAACAGCACGTGCCAAAAGTCGTGCACCTCACGAGCGCGTGTTGCAACGTAGGCGAGCTCATCAGTGTCCATGAAACGGACAGGTGGGCGATCATCTGGTGAGAAGTTCCTTGATCCCATGAACTGAGCATATGCCGCACCAAATGTGTTCTCAGGCATGTCCCAGGCATGGGAAACCTGCGAGGATATAACGCGAGGACACTCCAAAAGAACTTCCTGGAGGAACAAGTCTGTCAGTAACATGGACAGGGTGGAAGAAATACAGGCCACAATATCTTAGCTGCAGATGAAATTGGTAATATAACTGCAAGTTGACATGAGTTTTTTTGGCATATTCTAGTTGCACATTGAAATTGGTAACATAATGTAATAGAATACACCAATTGACCAAAACATGCTCAATCACAGACCATTAATCTAATAAGATATGCCTTGATTACACCACCTTACCAAAAACATCCAGGGTAAGGGGAAAACGATACAACCATTCAAGTAACAGAGTATCGTCATGTTGGTGATCGGTCCACAAATGTCATTCTCAGATGAGAAAAACAACTGGGTTTCACTAATGTGGTAATTATGTACATGATTTACAAAACCTGCTGTTCCCAAAAGCTATCAAGACAACTAGAAAAGAGGGGAGACAGTGTGTGTTTACCCTGCCTTCTGCACTGGTCTTCATTCGTTGCAGCACACGCTCGAATGCCGGCTTCCCAGTAGTCTCTCCAAGAGCAGCTATAAGATCAGCCCTCCTTGGGTCAAGCAAGGCCCCAAACGCAGAACCAAATGCAACAGCCGCCTGTTGCCACCCCTTCAGCTGCACACGCGCGCCCAGCATGGCTCTACACGCATCAAGACGTTTGTAATTTGATTAGGTCAGATCCGAATACAAATTGCATGGGTTGGGTGCTTGGTTCCGCACGGCAGGAAAAGGAATAGAAGGGGTAGGCTGTGGGAGTACCTGATGGGTTCTCGTCGCCGGCGAAGCCCCCGGAGATGGACACCTCGGCACCTGGGGTAGGGCGACGGCGGCGGCCTAGGGTTTAGGGTCCCAGTCGTCTCCGCCGGAGAGACAGAGCGTACGCGAGGGCACGGACGGGAGACGGGGGCACGAGATCCGGCCGCGGGTACGGGGGCGAGGCTCCGGCCGCGGGCGTGGGGCTCCGGAGGCGCGAATTGGGACGATGGATCGGAGGCGCGAATTGCGCTTTGCGTTGGGGATTCTGGGGGAGAAAGCCAGAAAGGACTAGTAGTAGTAAAAGGAAGAGGAAAAAGAAATAGAAAAAAAAACTGACGGGTGGACCCTATTTGTCAATGCCTGATTCCACTTACTCTTATGTCTTAACACTAGACAGTGATCCTTCCACTCCTAAAAAATGAGACAGGATGATCCCAATGGTCGTATTCCATTTATCTCAACCAAACACAACTTAAAGGTTCTGTGTCACTGTAGTAGACATCAAAAACACCAAAATTTGGGCCTTGTTTGGATCAGATCAAGATTGCAATTCTTTAGCAAAGCTTTTATTGCTGATTGATCCATAAGTAAAAGGTGAGTTATAAGCAACTACGTACAGTACATATTTTGATCCATCGCTGTTCTTTTTTTTTGAAAGGGTCACTTTTGATTTTAGCAACTAGAGATATTTGACTTTTTAAAAGAATGATTTATAATTTATGATGGAGGGAGTAGATACTAGAGCATCTCAAAGAGTTTCCAATAAAACTTCTCAATCTAGGATTTTTTTTGTCAATAAAAAACATCTGCAAGAGTTTCCAATCACACCTAATATTTTTGCATTTGAAAAGAAAAACACGCACATGGGTTTGCCAATCTAAAGTGGAAGGGCATGGGGAAGAATAAAGAGTAGGAAATGGTCCTGATGCAAATGTATATACAAGAGAGTATAAGAATATATAGAAGTGATTACGTTAATTTAGGAATTTTAGGAGTGAAATTGTTGGAAACTTTTGAAGATGGTCTTGTTTATTCCTCCAATACTTTTGGCGAGTTGAAATAAACTTAATGGTTTTGGAAAGAAATTGTTGAGAACTCCTGGAGATGTTGTACTTATTATATGATATATGATCGAAACAGACACCAAGTGTGAAGTGTCGTGTTGGAAAAAGAACATGCTATTTTTAGAGGACCTCACCGATTGTATCCTAAAGCTGAGTAAATTTTTCTTTTTTGGCCCACGCCTAGATCTGAGGTTGGGTCAGTTTTCCGTGTTGGGTTGGATCGGGTTTTCTGTCAAAACCTGCAGCTCCATCAAGCCTGCCGGGTTCTTCTAAAAAGAACTGAGTAATATACATGCCAATAAAAGAACCGAGTAATATACATGCCAATAAATTGTTGTCGATGTCTGAATGTTCACAAATAGACACTGTCACGTTACTGCACCCACCGTCTTCAACAGGCAGGGAGTCCAGCCCTGTTGTGTCTGGTTTTATGTCAGATAGTCCGAACAGAGTAAGTGTTGAAAAATCATTTTCCCCATAGTGTTCGTCTTCTAGCTGAAGTGTTTGGACTGTGACATAATGCGCTGTAACTCTTGGATTTTGAGAGTGGTATATATAACCTTCACTCTTTCACAACTTTGGTTTTTGCTATGGTACACCTAAATGACTGTGAGCCATCCATTTATTACGATCGGACGGTTAAGATCACTTGCTACCTCCTAAGAGGTAATAGATAAAATGTTTTTCTTTATTTTATAAAAATATGTTAAAAAAGGAAAGTTTTTATATAAAAATATTTTTCTAGATTTGATTGATGCATGTGTGATCTCACTTGTATGGTAAATCCTTTTTACTTGATATATTTCAATTACCATATTCTTCTATATCTTTATACACTTAATTTTGCATGGTAAGAGTATGGATATATTCAATATGTGCGTTTATCATCCAAATTCGTGCATAGTGACGCCAATTTTCCAGCGTACAAACAGTTCGAACCTTGTTATTCATAGGCATTCACTCCTCCTTCACAACCCTCTAGAGCTCATCTGGGCAGGATTTTATTGTGAGCTGGATTCAAGGCGGATCTTCAGTTCGATCCAAGTAATCATGTGTTCCAACGTCTAGCACCAAATGTTCACACATCCAGGGAATAATCGCTGAAAAAGTGAAAAGTAAATGTGGAACTTCATTTTTAGTGAAATATACTTACCATGAGTCACAGATATAGAAACAAACTTACCATGGATTATCATGCATGAAAAAAGTTGTCAGTGTATTTCTCGGGAAAACAAGACACTTCACTATCCAGTAACAAGAGCTTTCTGGAGTAATAGCTTGAGGTCCTCAAGCCTGTCAATATATAACAGCTGTAATTTATCTGACACAAAAAAAGTCTGAAATGCCAATCGAGCAGAACCTACCTGACATTACTAAGGTCAGGATAGGTAGCAATTGCATCCTTGAAATCCTATGAAGAAGTTAGCAGATCAGGATACATTTTAGTTAAGTGAACAAGAACTAGAACTAAAGATCAATCTCACTTGGCTAGCAGTTGAAGGTGTATATGTTATTATACATGACATCCCTGCTCCTTTTGCAGCCTATAAAAAGGTAAATGTATCTCATAGTCAACAGGATTAGTGCGGTTAATAAATATGTACTTGGAAGACTTACTAGTAATCCAATAACACTATCCTCAACCACAAGGCAGTTCTTGCTTTCCACACCTAATTTCTGGGTACAGCAAAGGAGGTCTTTAACGTGACCAACTCTGGATATATCATATGAAAAATAGATAAGACTTGACACTAGTGCTCACTACCTCTGATGCTGTAATATATATTGTTGGATCAGGCTTCTTTAGTTTAACATCATCACCTGCAGTGGAGGCAATTGAGAATTGTGCAATTTAAGGACTGTTGTCTTTATTGCAACCAGAACCCTGCCAGATCTTGACAATTCACAAAGGAATGATCTGATATTTCACATTTGGGAAATATGATCCAAAGCATCCTGAACAATTTATTGTTCATAGGACTTGCTTAAGTGATGATATATTTGTAGTTTTATATAGTTTAAAGGCATTACGCTGTTCTTACAAGTGCTACAAATGCAACCACTATAGAGCTTGCTTGCTGCAGCTTCTTGGGCTGCTGCTGTGGCTGTTTTGCAGCACTAGCTACAGTAAACAGTACTTATTTTTGCCCAAGAAATTCAAAAGACTAAAGGTCAAAAGAACATGAATCTTTTTTAACATTAAATACAACAAGGGAGGAGTCTTTTTTATGTTGCCAGAGAAATTCAAAAGACTAAAGGTAAAAAGGACAAAGAAGATGGGAAAACAGAACCTTACCAGCAAGGAAGCAATCCATGCCATTAAATCGCTCCTACAGAAACAAGAGTAAAAGTGAGAAAAAATAAAAGCAGCCACCACAACAGAAGTTTTGGGGAAGACATATGAAAGCAACATAAATCATAAATTTGAACTTACAAGTCCAATAAGGTTTTCAAGGCACATTATTACTGAACTTTTAGTTGCTGCAGAGCAAACAGCAAGCTTGATACCCTGCATCATTGTATAAAGGATAAAAATCACCTCAGAGTACCAAATAGCTATATTGTTGAGAACTCACTGAGGTAATGTGACGAAGCATTAATTGTTTACGAAAACACTAGTATGGAAACAAGGTAGATGTTGCTTTGAAAAGAAATATAAAAGAAATATATACTCCAGTAAGTTATATTACCGCATCTTTTACTTCATCCATCAACTGCAAAACACCAGGTCTAGGCTTCACCTAACAATAGAGAGACTCAAATCAAGGTCAGACAAAAAGAGATGACTTGTTATGAATATTAATTTTAACTACGATGTAAGTTTAGGAAATAATGAAGACATTGAACTTACAGTTCCAGATTTTATTATTTCTTTGTATCTCTCTGTTTTCCAATCCTGCAAATTAGCTTGAATTCAGAAGGTAAAATGGTGTAAGCTGTAATAACTTTTTTTTCAAGAATGCATAAAACACTGCACACTGATAGAGGTTAGAGAAGGAGATACCACAACTGAAGTTCATAGCTGGCATTCCAGTTTTTTTGTGTAAATAACATGCAATTGCAAAAGTACAATTGAATGACAGATTGATAAAAGATTAGTATTTGTGTAGAACACACAACTTTTGAAGATACCTAACTTTAAATTAGTGAATGGCTCAAAGCATTTGCGATCCTATCCCGCAATCCACAGAAATGATATTAATGAACAATCGAACATGTTATAAAACCAAAGATATAAAAGGCAGACCTGAATTATGTCAACCAACTTCTCCTTATCGCAGTCAGTCGAAGGTGGTGTCTCAAAGACCTTTGAAGAAGGCCACCCATTTTCTCCAAAGTACCTGTCAAATCCCAAGCCTCCACCAATTCAAAACCAATCATCACAAAAAGATCCAAGTACCAATAAGACAACATATATATGATTCATGTGCCAACATGCAACAATCAATGGCAGAGGTGCGGCTAGGGTGGGCAAGCACCCCTGATCCCCCAACCCTTTGGATGCTCCATTATAAAACCTCCTTAATTAGCTATAATAAATAATAATTACTAATTAGTGCTTTATTTGTTTGCCCTCTCATCTTTTCTCACACCAATTCGATCAACAATTGCATTGTACCACACTCCTAAACTTCTTACATGTACATTGCAGAAACGTCAATGTGCCGTGTGATCATCCAAGAGTTCGTAAGTTATTGCATTATATTTGCACAAACTAAAACACAGATATGATCATCCCACCAACACGTAAGCATGGACATCCCCAATGCATTTTCTGAGCAAATCACCCAAGCATAAGGCACATGATCATCACAAGCAATTAACCAGTAGATGGAGCAATTCCTTAACGAAAGAAACCAAACTTGTGCACGTACCACCGCAACTTGGGCTTCCCTCCGCCGATGCGGTTCTGTAGATCGTCGTTGAAGGCCTCGTCCCAGTACAGCGGATCGGCGGAATCCGGCGGGCAGCGCACCCCGAAGTTCGGGAACGCGTCGTTGTAGGCCTCGCGGTGGAGGTTCTCTGAGTCCATTATCACGCCGTCGCAATCAAAGATGAGGGCCTCCAGAGAAGCCGAGGCGGAGACCATGACGAGCCGGGGCGCGCGGCGGAGACGTGCGGTGGCGACGCTTGACGGTGATCGGTTGCTGAAGAACGCATTGCGGCGAGCGCCGGCGCGGGCGGCGGTGGGGAGGGCGAGGGAAGTGGAAGGCATCGGGAAGGAGGCGCGGAGTGGACAGTGGAGTAGGCACTAGGCGCCAACGGTTGCTTATCTAGCTGGAATATATTATCCTCCCACAGAAAAGCTTTTAAAGCTCCTCGCCTCATCCAGAGACCAGAGGCCCCGCGGCGATGGCGATGGCGGCGGCGCGGGTGACCAGCCTCGGCCTCGCCTGCGCTCCCCGACAGGCGCAGCATCGCCGCCGCCATAGCCTTGTCCAGTCGCCGCGCGCCTCGGGGGCGGTGGAGGTGCGGGTCTGCACGAACCGCACGTGCGCGCGGCAGGGCGCGCGCGAGGTCCTGGCTGCGCTCGCGGGCCTCGCGCCGCCGCGGGTCGACGTGGACTCCTGCGGGTGCCTCGGGCGCTGCGGTGCCGGGCCCAACGTCGCGGCGTCCGTCGCCGGGAGCGCCGCGGTGTTCGGCCACGTGGGCACGGCGGGGCGAGGCGCGCAGCTGCTGGAGCTCCTCCTCGGCCCCGCGGAGTTCGACGCGGCCCTAGGGCTCACCGCGCTGGCCACGAGAGAGAAGGCGGAGGCTGCTCTCGAGAAGGGAAACGCGGCCGAAGCGGAAGCCCTTCTGACTGAGGTCTGGACTGGAAACATGCGCCACTCTGCGATTGTGCTTGTGCATGCTCCCACGGTTGCTGGATCCGAGCTTGATGATTACACTTGTATGTTTGCATAGGTTATTGGATCCAATGCTTGTGGTGGTCTGCATTTGGTGTACAAGAGCAGGTTTGTTCTGTTGCTTCGAGTTCAATGTGTAAGTGTAATCGTGTGCTTCCTGTAAGTTTGGCATGAAAATCCTGTTGAAATTATGCAGGTCTAAGGTGAGACTGGCAATGGGGGATATCTCTGGCGCACTTGAGGACGCTGATGAAGCAATAAGAATAGCTCCCAAATTTCCTCAGGTATTTGCTTTAGTTAACCTCCAAAGTTCCCGAGTATAACCTTACCTTTCTTGTACAACCATATTCATGTCTTACGTCCATGGGAATATATTAGTATAAGGTTGCACTCGCAAAAAAAATATTAGTATAAGGTTCAAAAATATAGTAATTGATGTATATGTATATCTATGTTTTGATCATCTCGCATATGAATTGGCTTGGTTACCCCTCGTCCCCAATGTTAGCTGCACCTGCAAACTTGTGCGAGTGCCCTCACAGTAAATAGTAGCTTTGTGATAGGTGAAGTGAGGAAGGTGGTACTTGTAACAATCAACAAAACCAAATTGTACCCTCATTGATGATTGTACATATTGGGTGGTGGGTACTGTGCTTGTGGTAACATGCTTTTGTTTTCTTAATGCAAAGGGTGTAAGTGGCGTGGCACTGGGTGATAGGTGCTCACAATTTATTTGTAACTAACACATGATTCATAATCTGAAATAACTTTCACTTGTTTAAATTGGAGGAGCTTCTTGAGACAGTGTTATTTTTTATAAACTGATTGGGTACATTAATCAAAATGCAATTTCATGGTGTGACTATAAATCAATAGCATTTCCATTTGAGGCTTTGATGGACAGCAGTCGTCAGTCCTCACTGCATCCTTAATTAGGCATATCAAACATCACTTTTCTCTGGACTACCGCTGTTATTATTATTGTTGTTATTTAGCATGCCATGGTTTTGCATCTCTTATTGACCATGGCTTTGCAGGCTCACTTATTGCGAGGCGATGCACTTTTTGCAATGGGTGAATATTCTGTTGCGGAAGATGCCTATGCAGATGCCTTGGATCTTGATCCATCTATTCGCCGGTCCAAGTCTTTCAGGGTTAGCATTAGAAATTTGCCTTGTAGACACTTCAATCTCCTGTTTCAGTGATAGCTACATAATTTACCTCTGAAACCTCAATAACTCATGCATTCTGTTGCATTCCCTTGTTCAGGCCCGTGTGGAAAGGCTACGAGAGAAGTTTGTTAGTGCCAATAATCCATAATTCATTTTGAAGCTTCCTCTCCATCAGAAGTTCCATCCACAAGTAATGTAGATAACTAGATGTGATCTTGGTAGGTCTGAATTGCTCAATGCAACATCTGGAAGTAGTATAAATAGATAGCTGCATCCCTTTTAGTTAGCAGGGCACACTGTACAGTTCTCTTTTTTTCCCTCTTCAACACAGAGTGTCCTCTTGAACACAGAGTGTCAAGCTGATATTTGCAATAAACGGGATGATGAGATTAAGATGTTGGCAAATTGCAATGATTTCCATTTTAGGGTTTTTTGAATATAAGATGTTGATGATTGAACAGGTGAAGGTAATAATGCTCACGCACTTCGCAAGCCACTGGTAACGAATTGATTGTTGCCACAGATTGGAGGATCCATCAGTTCATATGAATGTAGGACATTGGTATCTTTCCCACCTGAACTACACTATGATCTACAAACTTAGAATAGTCTAATTGATTTTATTGTAGATTTGTGTCTAGCAACGTAAGATACTGATTTCCAAACCATGCTAGTATGTATTGAGATTTGAGAACCATCCTCATTTCAGAACATTGTTTGGTTGCACTCTCTGTTGTTAGATCTCGGCATTCTCATTTGGTTAGCATTTATTTATTTATTTTTCATTGATAAATGGGAAATTTGGAACACCCCCAAGGATTTAATGTTAAGCATAAAAAACTTGACCCCACTCTCTATTCATTCATCACACCATCATACTTGATTCATTAAAACAATATATAGAATCCCTAACAACTCTCGGAGTTCATAAACATTCTCTCGGTTTTCTTTTTTCAGAGTCAAATCATCATTTACTGATATCCTATCAATTGCCTCAGTTCAGGAAGGACTAACCTTGTGTCATGATTTGAATAATAGTTATTCTCACCATTTGTCCTCTTTTTTATTCTTATTATCGAACATATAAAGTTATCTACCTTTGCGTAGCAGGGCTTCTGGAATTTGTAATGATTTCATTTGGACTGATGAGAACAAACTACTAAGCTTCAACTACAAGTGCTTTGAAGGTGATGGCAATGCAACTTGGTTATTGGCTTGCATTTAGCTGAAATGTTCATCTGTTTGGATTCATACCGAACAGATGCTGTCACAATATGTTAGGCAAGTATTTTTTGCGTTTTGCAATTAGAAACTGTTCAGATGTTTATACAGTTTCTGGGAAAAGTTGCAGTTTTTATTCATTGCGCTTCTGAGTATTTGTGACCATTGATATCCTTTGCAGAAAATTGTTTACCATCCCTTTGATTGTACCTTTTATCGATATTTTATCTCACCTTGCATTGCTTTTGGATCTCTTAGGTACAATCTTTCTTAATCTTGGATCCTTTGGGTGTTATTCTGTGTAGTGATAGCCTTTTGAAGTCCTGTTATGTATCCCAATAATTTATGAGGCTTATCTCTTATAAGTTTTGGTTGAATTAAAAATGCTTCCTTCTCCGTTGACCTAACCAAAGAAAGAAAAAAAATGTTTTAACAAGGCCTGTGATCCAGACGACTAAGGTTAGCATACACGTGTAACATGTTGGCAGCAGATGGCTTGTGCTCATTTTAAAGGTCCTCTGGGTGTGCTGGCATTTGAAAGAGGCCTTTCCCCCTTTTTATGGTGTGGCTTTCTGAAGTTACAACTAACTGCTGCACACATACATCATGAGAATTTGTATAACATCCGTCACTTCCAGCCGGTGTTGTGTTTGGTGCTATTGTTGGTATTTTGACCAAACATTAGTTAGTGGGTTAGTTAATACATAAATCTGTCTGATGCTATTAAACATCAAGAATTGCTGGTCTTTTTAGCTTACAAAAGCTATTTACTGTAAGCATACTAAAATAATGGTTTGTCCAAGGTTGGTTTCTTAAGCTTTCTCTCAACATAAAAGGAAAGAGGGGAGAACTGGACAGATAAGGAGTAAATATGATGGAGCCATGGAGGTCAGTAGTTATAAAAGACATTTAGCTAATCTAATAGCAAAGCATTTACAAACAGCACTGAGCACTGGTTTTGTAGGATTCAAATTGTAGAAGCTGCTTGATGCCTGGCCTTTTCTATTTCTTTATCTTTTTTAGGTGTTATATCCCTTTTTTTATGAAGGTAGGATTGTTCCTATCAAGTTTTATCTTCATATCTGAATGCTGACTAGCGTGGACCCCATGTGTATCCCACATAAAGGATTCAATCCTTTTTGCACCCGTATTTTTTTGGGAAGCTAGCTCTTTTTGTCCCCAAAGTCAGTTGGCATATATTTTTTATATAGAAACAATGATATGGGTCTTCAATTCTTCATATGGCCCACAACATTGAAGTCTGAACTTGCAATTCTGGTCTTCAAAGCTGACCAGACCAAGGCCTTGCTGCCAGCAAATTGCCACCTTGCTGAGATTCCACACCAGCTTTTGAGATAGGGAAACTAATTTTCTTGGTACCACAATTTTTTTTGGAGCCATCACCTGGATTGGTTTAAGCACATGCAGGATAATGAGAAGATTCTTAGCATGCTATATATATTATAAAATTTTAAAAGGTGGAAACATTAGCTGTTCTGATCGTGATGTTTGGCTGATTGGCTGCCCGTGTTCAGTGTACAGAAAGAAAGCTTGTATGGATAACGTTGCTGAACTCGCACATTGTTTGCTGGCTTTGATTTGGTAAACGCCAAGTCCTGTCTTAGATATTAAGATCTTTGAAATTTTCATACTAATTGTCCTGTCTTATGATGCAGCCATGCATAAACAGAATCCTATGTGGCTGTGACTTCCACCAGCTGTAATGATAAGGCCAAGGCTGTAGTAATTCATTTTCTGTTCCTCTGCTGAATCATCTGTGTCTGTTGTATTGTGTCTGCAATTCTAATAAAGCATGTTACTAAACCAAATGCTTCTGCGACTTAACTGTTTTTCGCTAGCTGCTAGAAACCATTGCTGTCATAATCCCTGTGAGCTTTTGTGTAATATTGATATGTGAACTTGTGTTACTTGTGAAGTTGCCGTAGTTCAAGGCTGCACATCTCAAACCTGAGGTGCACCCTTCCCCAGCTCCCCTTCCTGTAAACAAACATCAATACAATACAACAGAGCTGAATGGTGTCTGTCTACATCAAACAGGCCCTTGATTCCAGGCTTACACTCTTTCTTAAGACTTGTTCGTCCTCATTATCCATGTGGTTGTGTACTTGTGTGCAGCTCAAGCATTGCCTGATGTCAAAGTCGATGTGCGGCCCGGCCAACGCACTAGGGCGGAGGCTCCGGCGCCCACGTTTTGGTTCCCACCGCTTCCGATGCGTGGCGGTAAAGCCAAGCATGCGTGGAGGCAACTGTAGCGATACCAGACGGGCAGACGTGCTGCTCCAGGTAGTACTGCACTGGTACTGCCTCCGTCCAAAAAAAAACTACAATTCGAAACAAGTCGAGTGAGTAATAGCTGTTAAAGTTCCTGTCATAAGTTAATGACTAACCGGTCTGCTAAATGAGCATCTACGAGTTCAAATAAATGCACTATTCATGAATAAATCAATGAAACTAATTTAGTGTCACGGGCATTGGTGTATGTTTCTATGTACTTATCAGAGTAAAAGAAATGTGAATAAAAGTTAAAATAAATTGTAATTTGAAACGGAGAGACTACAGAGTTTATCACTCAACACTAGCATGGTAGCATTGGCCACTGTTGCACCGGATGACACGAAAAGGGTTCTGCTACTATTATTTTAATTTTTTTAAAACATTACTATTTCAGATATATGCGGAACTATCCTTATCCTCTACAATAAAGGGCCAAACTATTACTACAATTTCAAATATCTGTGGAACTACCTACCTACCCTCAACAAAGGGCTGAACTGAACAGGCGTGACGGCCTAACGAGACAGGTTAGTTCATGTGGGCACGGAAATGGAAATATCTGACGACGTGCCATGGCCTGCGTTCAGGCCGTTGCGTCCACGGTAAGAAGGGCAAGTGACACCGGCGAAGTGTCCGGTGGTGCAAAGGGCCAAAAAAAAAAAATCATATGGCGATGTCAGCATGTTTTTCACGCTGGCGTCCTCGTAGGATGGCCCAGATGATCAAAACAACCTCGTACAAAGGGGTGTGGTCGTGTGGAAAGTGGTGGTTTCCAGTTTCCATGGCGATTAATTTTGTAATAAGTATAAGTAATCGTTACATGGCGATCTTTAGGGACCTCGGCAGAAAAAAAAAAGCTCCATTTTGGAATGTGACCATTTCTCTATCAATAATGTGAACTGATGTCTCTGGTGACCAGCAATTTGGCTGTGATAAATGAGTAATATGAAGTGCATCGATTCAAAAAAAAATCCTAGTTAGAAGCGAGCTCCGAGGGAAGTTTCCAAGTGATAACGACCGTGACTTTGCGAAAGTGATCGAGCACGGAGCAGTTTCGCGTAGGAGGGCACATTTTGGTTTCCTTCCTTGACGAGAATGGGATGCACAGCACACCAAGTGCGAGATAAAGGTTCGTGGCCGTGATGAGGTGAGGTGTCATCCGTAAGAACGTAACGTACACATCTCCTATCCTGTCCTGTCGTGTACGGTGTACCTCATTTGATACACGTACACTTGCCACTTGGCATTCCACAGTGGCTTATTCGGCCCATCAGTGTGAAGTACGTACTGTATGTGTGAACTGTGTTTTCCTTTTCCTTTGAGAACAAGAACGATGCAATGCAAGATCATCTAGTGTGAACCATGCAAGAACATCCAGTGTGAACCGTGGAGAAGTGCAAGGCTTGCACTGAAAATCACTTGTACGATCATCGTACCATGCGACCCTGCTGCAGATCGGGTGTCAGTAATTGCGAATGAGCGATAAGTGGTGAGAAGTCAGTGATCAACATCAGCCTGATTCTGATCTCACGTGAACAGTGACCAGGGAAAAATATCTCCCGGGTTTTGCGACCGACAAAATCTATCTAGGCCCAAACAAGTCGCGAAGATTCCATTCATTATTATATTTTATTTTTCTTTATATATAATTTGTGTCATATCACTACTGTAGATAGGAGTATATGATATACTTTAGATATACATGGTACAAAATTCACTTTGATAAACCAAAAATGGCTCACGATCCCAGAAACAAAATAATTCCTCCGTTTTAAATTATAGTGCACTTTGGCTTTTTGATGTATGCATTTTGCTACGTACCTAGATAAATAATATATCTAGATACATAATAAAATACATACACCAAAAAAGTCAAAGTGAACTACAATTTGAAACGGAGGGAGTATGTTTTATGGAATTCACTTGAATACATGGTACATAATCCACTTAGACATATGCTATGTTTTCTTTCTTTTTATCTCATTTTGAGAAGAAACTTAATCAATATGTGTATATAGTTTATGGTCATCCCACATGCTTCATGAGGATAGGAGGTGGTGCGACATAATTCTAATTTATGAATTTTAGTAGAATCAATATATTGCTGATATATATACTAATTATTATCTTACAAGAAATAACGTGGCGACGATCAACACATTCCCTCCAGGTCGACTTGCATAAAGCTTTTGACTGTGTTTCCTGGGACAGCCTCAACACCATACTCCAGTTCCGGGGCTTCCCTCCAGCCTGGTGCGCTTGGGTGCAGGAGTTGCTCCACTCCGGAAAAACTGTTGTTCTTTTGAACGGAGACCCAGGAAGATAGATCAACTGTAAACGTGGTCTACGTCAGGGTGACCCCCTTTCACCGTACCTCTTCATCATCGTTGTGGACGTCCTCAGGAGACTGCTGCAGCGCCGCCCTCTTGTCGTCGACGTTGTTCACCCCACTGTCCCTTCCTCGCCTTGCGCTGTCCTCCAATACGCGGACGATACTCTAATCTTCTTGCATGCCAGTGGAGCAGCCATCTCCGCTACCAAGCAAATCCTGCAACTTTTTGAGAGTGCCACTGGGCTCGCAATCAACTACCACAAGACGACCTTCCTTCCCATCCACGTCCCTTCTGCTGATGCTGATGCTCTTGCTAGCTCCTTCGGCACCACCACTTGTACTTTCCCCCAAACCTACCTCGGTCTCCCCCTCAGCACCCACAAAGTCTCTGTTTCAGACTGCCTCCCGTTGATTTCTTCCGGCGACAGGTACTTGTCCGGGTGGCAGGCCTCCCTTCTGAACCGAGCTGGCCGCCTCACTCTCTGTACCTCTGTACTCAGCGCGGTGCCGCTGCACTATATGACCGCTCTTTGCATTCCTAAGACGGTTATCAAAACCACTGACAAACGCCGACGCGCCTTCTTTTGGACTGGTGAAGGCAAGTGCCACGGCTCCAAATGTCTTGTTGCATGGGATTCCGTCCAAGCTCCTAAGGATCGAGGTGGCCTGGGTATCAAAGATACTTGAACTTCAGAACAAGTGCCTTCTCATGAAGTTTATCAACAAGCTCTTCTCGGCTGAGAGCCCTTCTTGGAAAGCTTGGATCCTGACTGACACCTCGCCTGACTCCCTTGTTTCACAGCCCTGCAGCTACCTCTGGACGATCATCAATGACGAAATGAACACATTCCGGACCCTCACCTATGTCAATGTCAATAACGGTGGTGCCACCTCCTTCTCTCTGGTTTGATCAGTGGACTCATTCCGGCCCTCTCTTCACCACCTATCCTGCCCTTTTCTCCCACACTACTAAGCCTAACGTGTCGGTGCAATATGTCTTCCAGCACGGTTTTGAGTTGCGCCTGAGGCCGCATCTAACCACCACTGCTAGCCAGCAGCTGGACACTTTGCTTGATACCTTGCAAGACTTTCAACTGATCAATGAACACGACGTCCGTTTGCTGAAGAACACAAACCGCCCCTATACAGCTAGGGACGCGTATGCCGCGCTCGACACCGCAGGAGATGAAGACGACCAGCATGGGAGACGGGTATGGCGGACGCGCGTGCCCAACAAGGTGAAAGTATTTTCGTGGCTTTACTTCAAGGATCGCCTCAGTACACGAAGCAACCTCTACAGCAAGCACATGGTCGACAACGTCGTTTGCGAACGCTGCTCGTGCGTAGAGGAGGACAGGCACCATGTCTTCTTTGGGTGCAACGAAAGCAGGAAGATTTGGTTTGCTCTGGGGCTCGGAAGAGTATGGTCACCTACACTCCCCCCGGCGCTGGACAAAGACCTGTGGCCATTCGCTCTTTTGACAATCCTCTGGAGGATCTGGGATGCCAGGAACGGGCACATCTTCCGTGGAGAACGATTCTACAGCCATGTCGTTCTACGTAGGGTGCGGGACGATCTAGTGCATGGAGGAAACGCCTCCCCAAAAAACATGTAAACAACCTACTTGGCTGGCACGCATACATCTGCGCTTGTATCTCTAACTCTAATCCACGCCACGGGTGACCGGTGTGTGTGGTTTTCTTTTTGAAATATAAAGGTGGGGAAACTCTCCCCCGTTCAAGTTTCCAAAAAACGACCAACACATTCCTTCTTGAATCAAACAAAAAAAAGTGAAATAAATAAATAAGTAAAATAAATAAGTAAAAAAAGTGAAACAAAAAAAAAAGGTTCAAGTTTTCTTGTATTTTTGCCCAAAAAGGAGACGACGACAAATAAGTAAAATAAACAAATAATCAATCGGGCAAAGAGGAGGGAAGCGTCAAAGGTGCCGGAGACCCGCAGCCGCAGCGCAACGAGACAAGCGTCCCGAAGACGCGTCTTACGCGGCGGGCCCACGCAGCGACCTCCGGCCACCCATCGCCATCCGCTTCCCGCGTCGCGCTCACGCACGCCGTCCTGCCCGCCCCTTTTCACACCCCCGACGCAACCGCATCGCCGCCTGCCCGCCAACCTCCGCCTATATCCTCCCCTCCTCCTCCGCACCCTCTCTCTCCTCCTCAGCACACCAGACGCCGCCGCCGCCGAGAAACCCAAGCCTGATCAGCCGCATCCCAGCCCAGATGTTCCTCGCCGACAAGTACAGCTCGCTGCTGCCCTCCCTCCACCAGCACCACCACACCAGGCCCAGCCGCCGCCGGAGCCAGCAGCAGCAGAAGAAGGGGGAGGCAGCGGACCGGTTCGCCGCGGCGCTGGCCGCGCGCCTCCGGGGCCTGCTGCCGCTGCCGGCCTCCCCGCTCGCGGCGCTCGTGCGGGTGGCCGACCTCCTCGCGCTCACGCTCGCCGACGCGGCGCCCGCGCTCGCCGGCGCCGGCGAGGGCGACGCGGCCGCCGTCGCCGCGCACCTCGACGCCGGCGTCGCGCTCCTCGACGCCTGCAACGCCATCGCCGCGCGCCTCGACCGCCTCCGCCGGCGCCGCCTCCTCGCGCGCCTCGCGCTCCACCTCCTCTCCTCGTCGCCGTCCGGGTCCGGGCGGGCGCGCGCGCGCGCGGCGCTCGCGGACCGCGATCACCCGGCGGCGTCCCTGTCCCCTCTGGCGCTGCTCCCGTTCGAGCAGCCCCACGGGCGGCTCTCGGCCGCCGCGCGCGTGCTCGCCGCCGTGGACGCCGTCTCCTCGCTCGCGGCAGCGGCCGCGGCCGCCATCCTCGTGGGAGGACCCGCCACGTTCCCCCGTGTCTCCAGCGGCGGCGACCTCCCCTGGGCGGAGCCGTTCAACGTGGTGTCCGGCCAGCTCGCGGCGCTCGAAGGCGCGGCCGGCGAGGTGGGCGCCGTGGACGAGGCCGTCCGGAGGCTCGCGTCGGCGCTGGACGACGCCGGGACCGACGACGAGGAGGCGGCGGCCGTGCGCGCCGCGGCGGAGAAGGTGGAGAGGCTCACCGAGGAGCTCGCGCCGCGGCTGGACCGCCTGTCGGACGCCGTCAGCGGCGTGTTCCGCGCCGCGCTGGACCTCCGCAACGCCGAGCTCGGCTGCTTCATGGTGGGACCCGCGGGGAAGCCGTGTACTGGCAGTAAATAGCCGTTGCGTCCTGTGTAAGCTGTATACTGTATATATACAATACTGTACTGGGACTGCTACAGGTCAGTGGAGTGAAGTTGAGTCGTGCAGTACAGGGCGAGTTGAGTTGGGTGTGGGATCGTCATGTGTGTCAGTGTCAAAGGACGAGGAGGCCACTGGTTGCATTTTGCATAATTTTGGATTTGTGGCATCCACTGATGTATCTGTATGGGAATTGGGAAAGGAAAAATGTTGCAATCCTGGCTATGTAATTTCGCGGCATATAATAGTATATACTTTGAGGAACGTGAGCTGCATTTTCTCTTCATGGCTTCATCCATTCCATTCATCAGCTGGGAGAAACGACCGTCTTCAGGTTGGTCTTCACTCTTTTCGTTCTCGATCGACGGGTCACCGCCGTCTGACGACACGCACGTATACGCCCACGCGCCGAATTCTGTACCGCGTTGACGCACGGAGGAGCGGCGTCTGCAAAAAGCACCTCGAAATGGGCTCCTCCTCGGCACCACCGGCAGCCGAAGAATCGCGTGCGCTCGGAAGCAACCCGCACACCCGCCAAAAGTGTCAGCGTCGTATGGGGGGCACGGGACACGATGACGCCGGCCGGCAGCGGCATGGAGTAGACCCCGCGCGCGAGTCGAGGTGTTCACGGCACCCACTCAACGTCGGCTAGTCGGCCAGCCGAACGTGCGGTGGCCGTAGCCGTCACGCACCGGACAGGCAGTTGAGACTTCGATCTGTGATGCAGTTTTTAATGTCATGGTCCAGCAAGTAGCAACGAGCCTTCAATTGGTCTCTGTTCTTCACCGCCACCACTACGCCTCTGTTCTACTTCGCGCGATGAACAGCTGCTTGACTGCTCGAGGGTAAAGATGGCAACGGGTAAAACCCGCGCGGATACTAAATCCGTAGACCCGCACCCGCAAGCAAAAACCCGTGCCCGCGCCCGCGCCCGCAACCCGCCACGGGTATAAAATAATACCCGCGCCCGCTATCCGCGGATACCCGCGTACCCGCAGGCACACCCGTGTACCCGCAAACTGTAGCAAATCAAGAATTTAATCCAGTTTTAACAACAGCAAAACTTAATATAGTAAATAAATAAGTCCAAACCAACAAATAAAAGTCTCATACAATACATCCATCACCTCAAAACAAAAGTCTCATACAATACATCCATCACCTCAAAACAAAGTACCACAGATTAACACAAGCAAAAGTACCACCTGTCAGCGGGTTTGCGGGTTTGCGGGTTCGGGTATGAAATTTTGAAACCCATTTAAAAATACCCGTTGGGTTTGGAGTCGTACCCGCGCCCGTACCCGCGGGTACAAACTCAGACCCAAATCCGTGCCCGTCGGGTTTGATATCCGCGGATTTGCGGGTATTTTATACCCGTTGCCATCTTTGCTCGAGGGTGAATGCTGCACCGCGATGAAAGCACCTTTGATCACCTCGGCGTCGTCTTGGCTCAGTTTCTCCATGGAAGTCTATCTAGGACGTGGGTGATGAGGGGGCTGTACAAGGAAGTTATTCAATCATTTTGCTGTACAAGGAAGCAATTCAATTATATTCAATCACGCAGTTTGTTACAGAAGGAAATAACAATTCAATCACACGCATAAATAATCAGTTGCAGCGGAAGGGAGAAATGTATGGTAGCCGGATTCAACGGAGTTGTAGGAGGCTTCACCAGGACCAGGTATAGATAGAAGAATACACAGTAGAGTATGAAGGGCGGCCTACAGCATGCGTTGGTTGTGTGTTCTGTTTATCGTGTTTCTCGGAGGGCTATCATTTCCTGCACGGTGTAAGCATCCACTATCATATTCTTCTTCTTGGATTTATATACGGTTTATTGCTAGATTTAACATAGATAACATATATTCCGCCGTGTATGTGTATCGATCGACTCCGTCCTGAAGGTCGTCCGGTAATAGAGGAGGCTACAAATTCTAACCCTTCTGCTGTCAGCGCCACCTCCACACCGCTAGACGAGGAGAGCAAGGTAAAGGCGATATTCTGCCTCTCGGGCGACTGCGGCTACTTCGGCAAAGGCGACCAGGATTGCTACTGCTGCGGGTTTTTCGACCGGAGAGCTCGTTGCTACGAGACGATGGACGAGTGCAGGGCACATTGCCCCAAGTGCAACCCTACGTGCTCGCCGTAACCACCCCTGCAGCTGCAATAATCGCGCTATGGATAGACCGATACATGCACGAAAAATAGCTCTAGCCAACTACAGCCTTGTATATACATACAGATGAAAAAAGAGAGAAAATTCTCGCTCAAGGTCATCATGTATACGAATCCAAATAATGCATATGTTTGGTAATAATTTCCGTTTAAACTCATTATATGCATGCGCTGATAATTCTTCTCTTGATTTTCCATTCTTCGTGTTTTTCTTAGTTAATTTGAATTCTATTCGACATGGTATATTTAGTAGTAAATGCCCTCTTAATAAAAAATGGGTGTAGTCCCGAAGAAAAATTTAGTAGTAAATGGAAACTTTCAATTGCTACCTTGGAAACTAAATTTCGAAATGAGGCAGGCATGGACCGAGGCCGATCCACTTCAGTTGTTTTGAAGCTTATTACTCACTCCGTTCCAAATTGTAAGTCATTCTAAGAATGTTGGAGAGTCAAACCATCTCAAGTTTGATCAAAATTATAAAAAAAAAATATAAAGATTTGTGACATCAAATAAATATACTACAAAAATATAAATAATAAAAAATTCATTCACCAAAATTATAAAAAAATATATACAGATTTGCATATCAAATAGATGTGTTATGAACATATAAATAACAAAGAATTCATTGATATTTAGTTAACATTCTAATTGTTATAACCCTATCAAATAAATTTAGCCAAACTTAAAATATTTTAACTCTCTAGAATTGTTGGAATGACTCGGAGGGAGTAGTTTTTAAAATTTTTAAACATGGCTAAACCATGCGAAAACCCTCGAAAACAGCAAGGCCCAAATCCCGCTCTAGAATCACAGTCCAGCAGTGCATATTGCAACGGTATCGAACAAGCGTGATTTTGGCCCACGCCCTGGAGAATCAAGGCCATAGAGGCTCGCCGTCAGTGAAAGAACAACCCATACATTTCGTTTAAAAAAACAGCCCATATAAACAACATAAATTACACGTTGCTAACTTTTTATTTACGGATAAAAGACAAGCAAAATTTCCAAATTGGGCTGCGGCCAAAGCAATAATAATAATAATCAGCAGGTGAAAATGCAAAACCCCAATAAAATATAGTTAAAACAAAACGTTAGAGTAGTCTAAAATTATAAATTAACTAGAGTAGCTATATTATTTTAGTTTCTGGTAACTAGATTTTTGTGTCGATTGTAGGACACTGACAAACACTAATTTGAAACATATGATCCAAGACATTGCAATATATAAACATTTTCTTTGAGCAATTGCAATATATAAACACTAACACAGACCACGTGTCCTCAGTAGTCTAATGTAGGACATTGACAACGACCGGGTTGCTCACGGTTTGCACAGGGTTAGTGGCTAATTTTCAGTTAGTTCAGTGCGTCTCAGGAGCAGCTCCGTCGATGAAGCCAAAGCACTTCGGCCGGAGCCCACAATACCAGCTTCGCCTCGGTACGTAGCACAAAACGACTCTTGACTCCTCTCTCATGGGTGCAGAAACGCTTTTCGACCTTTCGGCTTCGCTGACCGAGCTACCGACAGAGCTAAAGTCAGAACCACACCAAACATACTGTAACTCTTTTTGAGTTTAGACGGTTTTCTCCACGTCGTACAGAATAGCGAGTCCATCTGAAGACTGCCGAGCAAGCGAGTCCAAGAACTATCCATGTAGTTGATATGATAATACCAAATTCAGCGGTAATTTAACTAAATCAAAATTATCGTTTATTTAAACAACAGTCTTGCTCATGATTGAGCTTAAGGTTCAGAAAGGAGCATACCAGAGAGAGATGGATGTCAATTAATCACGTCTTATTTGATTGTGAGCTTAACGATAATTACCGTACATTTGCTACGAGCACACAAAATATCAGTTCTTTCATCAGCAAGGCTCGGTTCACCTTGCTTACCGAAGTGAGGGTTGATGATTGGATTTTTGCTAAGCGCTGGGAACTTGTGTTGTGCTGCCAGGCCTTTTCAGCCATCCCTTTCCGTTATGGCCACCACGGGCGACCTATATCGTACTTGTGTAACAAATATCCGGTCAGTATTTGGAATAAAAAATAAACCGAAGGACGAATTGTCGCGTGACAAATTTGACAAGTCTTCCTTTATAGTGAATGTTGCGGTTACAATTTCAGCAATATAGAACCACCATCCACATTCCACAAGTGTGCGTATGGAAAAAATTCACAAAATAAAAGTGGGCCATTGTAACTCAATGGTAATTCACATGCATGTAAGCTGTCATTGTGCCCAAATTTTCTACATTACACACCAGCTAGCTGTCCAAGTCTGGAGGGGCTGATACGCTTTAGTTTATTCAGTCAGTGGTTCTGAATTCTCTAATGAAAAAACAGTTGAAAAGATCCAAGACTGTTGTCTCCTCTCAATACCTCTGGAAACAATTACAAAGGCTACAATGGCCAGATGAAATGTGTTGATCTGAACTCTGAAGAACAACCGGTAAAATGAGAACAAAGAAACAAGCCAAGAGACCATTTATTTTCAAGGCCTTTTTCAAATCATCGTCCATGGAACCATACGGCTTCCAACAATTCCTGTCAAATGTAGCAGTACAGGGGTAGATCGACCTTCAAATTCCAAGCGGAGGTATTCTCTCGGAAGGATTCTTCGCCCCGTGCAAAAACTGCGATGCTGGGCGCCCTGGTGATCTCCGCCGGCTGGGACGGGGAGATACAATAATCGGACAGAGTGAAGGGAGGAACGAGATTACGTACAGAGTGCAGCACGAACATGAGACGCGTTATTAACTGACAGGATTTGCTGAAACATACTACACTGAATCAGCAAGCAAATCTTCATACCAAGTTTTTTTTTTGCTGAAACATACCAACTAGTGCTTACCTAAACATACTACTACTCTAGCAGCTAACAAAGCTAGAACAGTCTTCCTCTTGAAACTACGCGTTGCTGCTACAATCTACACTGAAACATACTACAGTCTACGTACACTGAAATACTGAATCGTACCAACTAGTGCATGCTTGCTTAAACATATACTACTTACTACTCTAGCAGCTAACAAGCTCGAACAGTCTTCCTCTTGAAACTACGTGAACATCAGCAGATCAATCACCTGAAATACAAGACAAGTGTTTAATCAGTGACTTGACCCACCGGTCAGTGCAATGAACTAGACAGAAACAACACACTAGCTAGTGTAGTATTAACTTACCCCGGCGAATGAAACAGCACGTACAGGAGCCGGCCGAGCGCCTCTATCCGCGTCAGCCTCTTCGGCGGAGGCAGCGGAGCCCCGGCCGCCGCCGCGGCCACCAACGCAGCCCTGCGCTCCATCTCGGCACGGTACTCGCGCCGCATTTGGGCCAGTATGCGGCTCCGAGTACCAACACGGCAAACAGCAGCCAGGCCACGAGCTGCTCCATCGACCGGCAATCGTCCATCGACATGCTGCCCAAACAAGAAAGCGCTCAAGAGATGGCCTCTACCGACGGACTAGGGGAGGCGCGGGCAGGAGCAACGGACGGGAGGAGGGACTTGAGATCGAGGGTGGTGGAGGGAACAGGAAGAAGAGTAGAGCGGAAGGGGAAAGGGAGGACCGGAGGAAGGAGGAGAGTAGCAGGGCGGTCCATGACAATGATATGTATGTGGGCGGGGCGCACGCAGTGGCCACTCACTGACCAATCAGTGTGCTGCACGAACGCATAATGATAGTAGTACTATGCTGTCCGCGTTCCCCATTTGCTGTTGCGCGTGCACAATATGCTTTCTGACTTGGAGTTAGAGAATGTCATTATGGACACCTTTTTTTTTTCTAATGTAAGAGAGTTAGAGAATGTTAGTACACTCTGAACATGCACAATATGCTTTCTGACTTGGAGTCATGTCCTTCAGGGCAAGAAACCATCGCGACAATTTGGAATTTAGCACAAAAGATGGTGAAAGTGTTAGTGTTGTTTGAAGATAGTGGTCAGCATGAAATAAGGCTAAGTACGGGGGACAAAATGTCTATACCAACGGAGATTTGCAGTACTGCCAAATCATCATCTGATGGAGCTTGAAAAGTTGTACAACCAAGAGAAACTGGAATAATAAGTTGTGTCGATTCTGGATGGAGGGCACCACCTGTAGTAAATATTAATGCCTCCTTTTTATGGTGTCACAATGCGAGGAGGAGGGGGATTTGTAAGGGTAGCAGACAGTTTAGCTGCCCATGGGGCTTGTCACTTGAAGCCTGATTAACATGTGTACTTAAGCCGGACCTTCCCTTTTCTGAAAAAAAAAAAAAAGACCCCAGACTTGTTATGGCTCCGGTATCTGACAAAAACTTCTGCATTCTGTTTGGGGAAAAGAAAACCCGCGGTGGAGGCTGCCGACCATGGGCCGACGCCGATCCATGGCACGGTTTCACGCAACCGCGCCTCTCGGAGCCCATCTCAAACGGCCCGGTAGCGGAAAAGGAAGCCGGCATTGGCAAGCAATGGGCCGGCCCGCAACCGCAACCTCCGCGCGCGCGATCACGGAGACAACCAACGCACTCCCCGGTGGTCTCCACGATCGATCCCCCTCCCTCTGCTCGAGACCGTACATAGCCATCACCTCCTTCCCTCTCCCTATTAATTCGCTCTTCCTCTCGGCTTCGCTGCTGATCCCAACACACACGCGTACTACACGGCAGCTAGCTCGGGCGCGATAATGGCGAACCACCTCCGTCCGCTCGCGCTCCTCCTCGCCGTCGTCCTCGGCTGCGCGCTGTGCCGCCACGCCGACGCCACCGCGTTCGAGGTCGGCGGCGACGACGGGTGGGTCGTGCCGCCGGCCAGCGACGGCGGCAGGTACAACCAGTGGGCGTCCAAGAACCGGTTCCTCGTCGGCGACATCGTCCGTAAGAGACAGATCCATTCCATTCCCGTTCGTTCTCTTGGATCAATCTGGCAAACGCCATTAATCCATCTCGATCGCCGCCAATTCATGCACGTCCTGCCCGCGTGCAGACTTCAAGTACAAGGAGGACTCGGTGATGGTGGTGACGGAGGCCGACTACGACAGCTGCCGCGCGTCGCACCCGATCTTCTTCTCCAACAACGGCGACACGGAAGTGGCGCTGGACCACACGGGCCCCGTCTACATCATCAGCGGCGAGACGGGCCACTGCGACCGCGGCCAGAGGATGGTCGTCAACGTCGTCGGCCCGGGCGTGCCCCCGCCGGCGCCTCCCAGCCCGCCGGCCCCGACCGGCGCCGCCGCGCCGGCAGCAGGCACCACCGGGGGCGCGCTCGCCGGCGCCATCGCAGCCGTGGCCATGGCGTTGCCCGTCATCGTGATCGGCGTCTGAAATTCTGAATGAATGAATTCACTCGAGAGGCCATTAGGCGCGGCTGTCTGGCTCGATCGAGAACGGCGGCGTTCTTGCGAGTTTGTGATTAATGACGCTTTTCTTTGTTTGGTAGGATTGCGTGTCTTTCGTAGATGAAATTAGTGCTGAGTCTGTGATTGTGCGGAGCATTTTTGTTTGTGGATTTGTTTTGTTCTCTTTCGTTCAAAAATCTTATTGTTTCGACTGTATTTCGCCGCGTATGTATACATGGAGTGCCTTTGCAGTTTCAACTTTCACAAAGGACCGAGATAACGTGCGACGGGTCGCGCGCTCCTCCGTCCGACATCGCAGCGAAGTATGATCTCACTTCTGTCTGAAATTCCCGCAGGCCCGGTATGATCCCACTCCTGCCCTTTCGGCAGGCCCCCCTTCTCGCTGCATGTGTGGATGTGCTCGACATGTGCATGCAAGCTGATGCAAAACTGACGTAAGCAAACAAATCAAAATATCATACGTTACATAAGTTGCAATTTATGTGTAAAAGTGTGCCACTAGATTTATGAATAAGTTGTTATCATATAATACTAAACTTGCTACTCTAAAATTAATATCAAATTGTTACAAAACTAATATGTAGAATTTAAAAATCATTGGGCACATAAGTTACGAATGATTTGAACCTAAAAGTGTGACTGAAAACTGAAACTAAAAAACAAGACTGGAAACTAAAAGAAAGAAACTAGATTAAAATCTAAAAGGCTCACCAAAATCTTAAACTAAAAATATAATTTTTAATAAATAAATTGCTATATATTTTTTTAAAAAAAACTTGACTAAAAACATAAACTAAAAATACAAAATTTTATTATACTAAAGTTTCTTGACCTTAATACATAAGTTGCTACATTCCTAACACATAAGTTGATACATAAATTGCTATATTTTAAAAAAAAATGACTAAAAACATAAACTAAAAATAGAAAAACTTATTATACTAAATTCGCTAGACCCTTAGTACATAAGTTGCTACGCCCTTAATACATAAGTTGCTACACAATTATACATAAACTGCTATAATAATTTTTAAGAAAACTTGACTGAAAACATAAACTAAAGGTAAAAAAAAAACTTTATTATACTAAAGTTGTTGGACATAAGTTGCTACACCCTTAGAAGGTTTCTACACCCCTAAAAAAATAAAACATGGACTGAAAAATGAAATAAAAAATATTGAACTATGTGGAGCAAGTTTGTTAAACTATCTAGAGCAAGTTGCTATATATGCCAGCTGCAAGTTATATACTGAAACTTAAAACTAAAATCTAAGACTGAAAAAATGAATAAGTTGCTACGTGTTTAATATATAAGTTGCTACACGCTTACTACATAAGTTGTTACACGCTTACTACAAGCTGCTAAAAGACTATAACTATGACTATGACTGAATAAGTTGCTACAAGACTAAAACTATAAGTTGCTATAAGGCTGAAACACTAATATAAGTTGAGTCACGCTTAATACATAAGTTGTTATACGCTTACTACTTAAGTTGCTAAAAGACTATAACTAGGATTGAATAAGTTGCTATAATACTATAACTAAGACTGAAACTAATATAAGTTACTACACACTTAATATATAAGTTGTTACACACTTCCTACTTAAGTTGCTAAAAGTTAGGAATGAATAAGTTGCTACAATAATATAACTAAGACTAAAATTAATATAAGTTGCTACACACTTAATACATAAATTGCTACATGCTTACTACTTATAAGTAGCTAAAAGCCTAAAATCTAAAATATTTACTAAAAAATGAAACTATGAAAAAAACTAAACACTAAAATCTAAAATCTAAGGATACATTTATAGCTTGCAGGATTCAGATGTTACTTGCACCTAGAAGGGTGACTCAAAACTAAAAACAAAAAAATAACTATTTTAGTCATGTTTAATTAAAGTATTAGCTATTTTAGTTTTCACTATATTATCTTTGTAATTTCATTATAGGTGAAGCAACTTATACATTATAGGTGAGGCAACTTATACATTCTAGTTGTGACAACTTATGCATTATAGGTGATACAACTAATATGCATGATTTTGGAGTCATTTGCATCTATTTTAAATAAAAACTAAAAGAAATGACATTAAAATTAAAATAATAATTTTAAACCTGAAATTATAGGTGAGGCTACTCGACAACTTGTGAGGCAATTTACACATTTTAGTTGTGACAAATTATATGTCATAGGCGAGACAACTAATATACATGATTTAGATGTCATTTGAACCTATAAGGGAACTGTAAACTGTATTTTTTAAAAAGAAAACTAAGCTGATTTCAGAATGCATTCAGACAAAAAAGGGTGACTAAAAACTGAAAAAAAAGAAGATATAATGAAAGAATAACACTGGAAGTAAATTTACTAGAAAAAAACTATGAAATTACTAGGACAAAAAGATATAATGAAAGAGTAACACTGAAAAGCCTGTTCCTAAAAACAATGTGTGGATAGGTAAATATATGCATCACAATAAATTACAGATAGGTGAACACAAATCGAGTGACCAATAATACATTACTTCTCATGCAGTCTAAAAATACTCAGGATGATCAATGGAAAAAAAAAGGTCTCTTAGATTCTGCAGTGCTCCTATCTCTCTCACAGATACCTGATGCACTAGCACTAGCAACAACATGAAACAAGCACTGACTGAATCAAGTTATCAAGTGTTCAAATAGCTCTCTTGCCCACCCAATTTAATCAGAGAAATCAACAGTGGCCAGTGTTTCCAACCAGAGCTGCATGGGAGACGGAGGTTACGAAATTATGATTCAAAAAATGGTTAGTTGTTTTCACAAATTTCTTAATTAAATTGGTTCCGAACTAGAACACATGAAAAACTAAACACATGAAGCAAGCTTGCTTTTCTACACGCTCGTATCGCCCGGGGGGGACCTCGCTTGCGTGGCTTGCAACGGCTGGGACGGCCGACGTGGAGCTCGCCTGTGTGGCTCAGGGTGACCGGTGCGAACATTACCTGCGGGCTCGCGGCGGCCGGGGCAAAGCTGTCCCGTGTGTCTTGTCTGGGGCGAAGGTCAGGCGCACCTTGTGGTGCGGCACACAGCGGCTGCGGCAGAGGTTGTCGTGCGCAGCCGGCGACGCGTCGTACCTCGACCTCGAGGCTAACGACGGTTATGGCAGGCAAATACAAGATTCAGCCTGCGCCCACGAGGGATCCGCGTGCGTCATCGAGTCGAGAAGACGACTCGTACAGCGCCGCTGCAGCCGACGTTTGAGCCTGGGAGCACGAGCCCTCAGCGTCGTCTCACGAAGAGACGGCACGACCAACCCCCGTTCGCCGGCCTGGCTCCGACAGCAACGCGGATTCGTCGCTCCCGGCTGCGCTGTCGGAGTGAAAGGGGAAGGATCGTTGGATGTTCGCTTAGGAAGAAAAGGCCGCGACGTTGGAAGGGTAGGAGGAGGCTGGTCGGCTGGGCCGGCCCGTCGTGGCCTGGTGTCGCGCGCTCCCATCCAAGCGCGACCGGTCGCTTGATAGAGTTGAATTTTTTTTATTTTTAATTTTTTTTTAAAAAAAATTTACAAAAATAGTCTGCGGTTTCAAAAAATGACAGAACTAGTCGCTCACAGTGAAAAAACGCCCACTGTCTGGGCGTTTTTTGTGACGTGGCAAACGTCCGGCCGGCGCCGGTGCCGGCGTTTGCGGGCGGCCCTCTGGCGGCCAAAAAACGCCCACTGTGTGGGCGTTTTTTTGCGGCCAGGGGGCCGCCTGCAAAAGGGCCGGCCTGTTTTGCGGGCGGGCCCCGAGCAGTAAAAAAACGCCCATACAGTGGGCGTTTTTTCCTCCCCAGGGGG
>CM041640.1:2223031-2249969 GCA_023333625.1 Bothriochloa decipiens
TGCAATGCTCTAACATCATTATTTATAGATCTAATATACATACTACTCACAGATCTACCCAGAGTCAACTAAAAACTAAACAACTCTAGTGCACATTATATTTTACTAATGCATAGCAACAGACTTGTAATGTATGAGAAACTTACCTAAAAACCGAGGTCTCAAACTGGCAGGGCTTCGCCGTTACTTCCTTCTCCTCCCTCCTCTCTTCTCCCTTTTTTTCTGAAAATTTTAGTGAATATAATGAAAATCTGAAGGGGGGGCTGGGTATAATGAAAATTTCAGAAATCCACGTATGTCACATTCTGCATGGATTGGCCCGGCCCAAGATACTCCAAGTGGGCCGCCGAATTCTGCATCCATTGTCAAACTCGTCAGCATATGGGGCCCTATCCAATTCGGACAGAGGAATGGACCAACGTCAGTAGGGCCCAAGGGCCCACTTGGAGTACCTTTCCCGGCCCAAGATACTCCAACTCGGCGCCAATTTTGTTGTCTCGTGGGCAATTCCGCCGCAAAGGGCGGCGCGAGCTCTCGTCCTTCTCGCAACGCGCTGGCGCGCCCATTTCCCCCAAACCCCCACCCAGGGAGAGCCGTGGCTGCTGACCAAACCCCCTCGCCGCCTCCTCCCGAAATTCCTCCAATCCGGAGCCAATGGCGCCGTCCCCTCCCACACCGACGGCACCCAAAACCATCGCCGACTTTTTCGCGCGCCCCGCCAAGCGCCTCCACGCGGCCACCGCCGCCCCTGCCGCCTTCCTCTCCTCCAACTCCCCCCCCTCCTCGCTCTCGCCGGAGCAGCGGCGCCGCGCCGAGACCAACCTGGCGCTCGCCCGCGCTCGACGCAACCTCCGCCTCGCCGAGTCCAAAGCGCAAGGTAGCCTCCGTCCCGCCCCCTCCCTCTAGGGTTCCGTCCGCGCGTACAGCGCATTCCCGTCTTCTCGTCTGCTCGTAGCTACTGACAGACGCTGCTCTGGTTGCGGGGATGGACGGGTTCCAGCGTCGGGAGGCGCGCCGAAGCTGGAGGAGCTCCTCGTGGAGGAGACGTGGGCGGAGGCGCTCCACGGGGAGCTGCGCAAGCCATACGCGCTCGAGCTCTGCCGTTTCGTTGCCAACGAGAGGCTCCACGGCCACCTTCCCGTGTACCCGCCGCCGCACCTCGTGTTCCACGCGCTCAACGCCACCCCGTTCGACCGTGTCAAGGCAGTCATCATCGGTCAGGTATAGCAACTTTGCCTCTGGACAGCATTTTGTGCTGATTTTGTGATACCAGGTATCAACACTCCAAATTGATTAGTTTTATCATTTGCGGGAAATTTGGAATCGTGAATAGATGCATGGTTTATGGTATCTGTACTGCATTCAGGGTTTGGCTAATTGATTGGCTGATCATTTAGTTACAGTGGCCATCTATTTTTTCTAGACTAGAATGATGTGGGGATTTTTTTTTTTCTTCGTCTGCTTTCATTAGCATTTGCCTATCAATCGATTCCAATGACATATTCTTTTTTATTTTATATCCTTCTATCATGGATATTAAGCACCATAGTCTGACTTTTGTCCAATAATATACCTGCCCTTCTTATCATGCAGTGGTAATGTGTCACAGTTCTGGTAGTGCAACACCATTTCTTAATTTGATTACCCCATGTAAAGAGGGCTCAAGTTTTCTGACTGTTATCCAATGTTGGTGTTGTCTAACTTGCAATGAACCAAGACATGGATAGACCTGTCGCACATGTTGCAAATATGTAAACTATTGTTTCTGTTCTCCATGTCTTTTACTATGCAACAAGATCTGTTAGCTCCTGATAATGGATTTGAGCACATCCTGCTTGCATTTTTGCATTGTTTGGACTTATTTTATTTTAGATGCTGTAATGTCCATGTATTTGTTTTCCTGCCGTGCCGCTAGCCTGATTTGTGGTAGAGCTATTGTCAAAATGGTACTATTTATTGCCTCACCCTTCCATTCAGCTTTTATTGGGTTACACTTTGCAGTCTATGCCTCCATGGTGCATCGGGTGTTGAATAAAGCATATGTTTTTTTGTTTGTACTTGAATATCCTTATATATACTTCATCTTGTTTGCAATAGGTTTGCATTGCATTTGTCATCAATAGCATAAACCATGTTTCACCTGTCAAATTTAAGATACATCTATTGTTCACCAGTGCTCGTATTGTATCATGCCTGTTTTTCAGGATCCATACCATGGCCCTGGTCAGGCCATGGGGTTGTCTTTCTCAGTACCGGAGGGGATAAAGATACCTTCTAGCTTATGTAACATTTTTAAAGAGCTCGAAAAAGACCTAGGCTGCACTGTGCCATCTCATGGAAATTTGGAAAGATGGGCCGTGCAGGTAACATTATTTAGTATTCAATCTTATTGCAAACGAGGATATATGCAATTATACATTGAAATATATGACTTATTATTATTATGAGACAACGATTTACAAGGATAAAAGGTATTATATTCTTGCAGTGAGTATTAAATATGAATCTTATAACGTACCAAGAATTCAAACATCAATTTGTATGTTTCTAGCACCAGCTTTATGTGATCTGGACATTATTGAGTTATTTAATTTCCTGATTTGGTTATTAATAGCCAAGTGAGTCCACTAGAATGTGTTAAGAAGATGGTGAGAAACCTTAAATAACAGGGTGTCACATTATTTGGTTAATAACAGATGCATTTTGTGTTAACAAGATGGTGAGAAACCTTAAAAAACAGGATGCCACCTATGAAAAATGTTTGTCACATGATGCCATACTATTTACTACTCATCTTTGTCTCTTGAAATAATTATTAATTTAAAAATTGTATGTTTCAGGGTGTTCTTATGCTCAATACTGTCCTAACTGGTATGATTATTTCCTCCATCAGAACAAAAGATCTCCTTTTCCCCCTCAGTTCTTATCAAAATACAATCTTAACCAGACTGTGTTACTGTGAGCTATTTTATGACTACATTTAGGGTGTGCTTCTACTTAAATGCATTTCACTCTCCTCTTCTAGTTTCTACTCTATTCAGTATTATTCATTCCTGTAGCTTGATTCAAATTATATTTCTGTGCATATGATTGAGCCTTGGAAAATTCTGAATCATCTGTTATTCTTTTTATTTTGTTCACTCCTGTAGTAGCTCCTAAATGTAGGCTTAGATTTGCCTTGTCTCTGCATGGTGTTCATTACACACCAGGGGTGTGCTCTGCAGGGGATCTGCCTCCACACTTGGGATCTTACCTCTGGAACAGAGGCCCGTCCCCAAAAATGTTCCTGTATCCACTAAGGGAATCTTACTAACTGTTGATTTCCTGTTATCTCAAGTTATTTCTTTTCTTTGTAAACTTAATGTGCACTAGCAGCACTCCTCTGAATGATCCCTGCTAAAAGCATAACATAATGTGATGACAGCCATGATTCTGTACAGATACTTTATTTCCAATGGCAATTGTGTTATCTGCACATTCCTTGTAATGTTTTTTAGAGTTCCATGGGACATAGTCCCTGCCCATGTGCATTAGCAGCAGGATCAGATCATCAGAGTACAGCATCGATCAGGTTCACACATTTGCAGTGGGTCTAGGCCCAGTCGGCATATGATAGAACTGAACGAAAGAACAACTACCAACTAGCTCGCACCCACATTTAGAACACATCCTTTTAGTGATAACATCAAACTACATACATTTCTGCATGAGATTGGCGCACAGCTCAGAGTGTGCCATTCCCATTGTATGTTCTTCATCAGAGATCGCCATCTTATTTCTCAGAGACCGGGGCTCTCTAGAACAGGCTGACAGGTTATGAGTCAGGAAACACCAGCCATCAGTGAGAGCTTCTCCATCTTTGCCAGTTGCCACTGCATCCTTCAGCTTGATTCATTTTAAAATTGTAATCCTTCAGCCATGTTGAATCATGTACGTGTCAACATGATTGAATTTTTAGAGTAACTGAAGTTGATGAGAAAAAATGCCAATATACCATGTCTGAAGCCTTACCTTACCAAAAGACTATTGGGCTGTGAGAATGACAAGTACTTGAGACACAACTTTGCCAATGATATCCTAGTAATTTTTGCTAGCATAATGCTTATCGTAGCATAACCTTGATCTGTTCTGTGTTGTTAACTTGTTATCTTTGTTATCTGTATTCCCTCTTTCCTTATTCAAAATCATCCTCCTATCTGTTATTTCCATTCTTGGGAATTGTATCTTGTGTGATAGAACGAGTAGCTTGTCTTACCAGTGAGGGAGCATCAAGCCAACTCACATGCCAAGAAAGGATGGGAGCAGTTTACGGATGCAGTCATTAAGACTGTATCACAAAAGAAGTCAGGATTAGTATTCCTTCTTTGGGGAAATTCTGCTCAATCTAAGACAAGGTAGAGGCTTATTTTACTTCTGGAAGACTTGAGCTCAAGTTATAGCTCAGATGACCAGATGTGTTTTTTCCCTTTCAAACTGATCTTGTATGGTTCACAGGGTGCATGTTTGTGCTATTTTGCAGATTGATTGATGAAACAAAACATCACATTTTGAAATCTGCTCATCCATCAGGCCTGTCTGCAAACAGGGGTTTCTTTGGATGCAGGTTTGTTTCTTCTCTCTGAGTAGACTTCCTCTTCCTCCAAAACATTTTTCCTGACTTGAAAATGACTCATCCTCACCCAGTCACCCCCAAAGAATACAAACAGAACAGATAAAAAATGTGTATATGATGATACTTTGGTAGCAAAATTAATGAAGGTTCCTATCATGTATAGTATTGAATTGATTGTTTTATTGGCCATTATAGTATTTATTTGATTCTAAACCGTGTGGATTCCCACAGACGGCTGGTGTCTCGGCTACTGCTGAAGTTCAGTGGGTTTATAATGATTTATCCTATGAAAAAAATATTAAGCTCCACCAGCATTGCATGTAGCAGTAACGCTATTGTCGGTCCATTGCTTTTGGCCCATGTCCAGTCTTGATTTTTGCCAACTTGATGTTACTTTTGCCTTTTCACTTACTAGCGTTAATGGCTACTGCCATATGTGCATTACCTGAGCTGGGACCTGAAACATGGAACATCGATCTTCAGCATCTCAAATCCTGTTTATGGGGGCCCAATCCAAATAAATGAAGTGCTACTAGCTTTTGCTGTGATTATCCTTTGAATCTTTTCTCACGTGCTAGTGTGGTTTCATGATTACCAGGCACTTTTCCAAAACAAACCAGATCCTTGAGAAGCTGGGACTATCTGCCATCGATTGGCAGCTCTAGAAAAATTCCAAGGCGACATGTGATTTCTCTGCTTGAGCTTGACAACCAGCGTTGCAGGAAGTGGAGCAGAAGCACATGCCTCAAGGGCCATCCCTGTTCGGTCAAGATTTTGTGGTGACTTTAAATTATATATATATATATATACATGGCCGATTTGGATATGAGTGCTTAACTCTACTAACGCTTTGTATGGCCCTTCTTTTGTATCGTGTCTTATCCTGCTTTATTACTTTGGCACCAAATTGTTCTGGCCATTTTGGTTGTCGTATGTACGTGCAACTACTTTGTTTGGCAGTTGGACACGCCCAGTTGGGCTGCCCTGTTAGATCTGAGCATCTGAAGTACTAGAGCTTAACAACCACCCTGTCCGTACTTGTTTTTAACCACCGTATATGCATAAAGTCAGATCGTCCTTCCTCATTTGGGATCCTAAAGATCTGCTCGTAGACTCGGCACCAACTCTTGGATCCTACGAAATCTGAGTGCAGCGGAAAAAGGGCAAGAGCCTTGTCTTGCTTGCCTTGAAACGAAGAGTGCGCTGTCAGCTGTCGCTACGTTAAACCGATACGTACACGTATTTCGTGACCAATCGGCTGTAACGAGCCTCGCGATAGGGTGCACGCCTTTGCGTCTAGTACCTCTCTACCTGCCGTAGTTTTGTACGGTCGGCTGGTGCATCTGCATACCAGACGCAGACGGAAAATAGAGCCGTGCCATTCTTCAGTTTCTGTGAAAGAAAAATCTGCTTCCGCGGATCTGCCTCTGCCTATATAGAGTGTGACAGAGAAAGCAGCACTGCACCGCACGTCAGTTGCATGTGCGGTTGGAGCGGAGAGTATGTGCAGTAGCAGTAGCAGTAGCAGTATCGTACTCCGTAACATACGCATCCATACGTGTTGATCCGTCCATGCGTTCAGTGACACGGAGGCATCGGCAGCGCTGCCGTGTCTCCTCTCCCATCAGTTGAGCCGGGGCACGACTTGACGAGGGACGACGCGTCGCCATCGGATCTGATCCCCGAACCTCCTGTCTTCTCCCTGCATCAGATGGGATATCAGAAGCACGGTCCCGGCCGTGATTCGTCAAGCCGAGAAAGCAGATCGTGGCGGATCCGGCGGCGTGACTAGCATCCGTTCGGACAAGGACCAAACGTTGTTGCTGAGACGGTCATCACAGGGTGTGCAACGTGTAAACGCGTCGCGGCATGTACGTACGCTGGCCTTGCCCTGGCCTGGCCTGGGCCCTGTCACGTTCACACACGATCAGTCGTGTGGTCACGCACCAGGTCTCCGCGGGAGAAAACGCCGGCACCGGACAAGCTCCAAAAGTCCGGGGGTCTAGAAGACTACTAGAAGACCGTCTCTATTTTCCACGGCACTAAGATCGATGGGCCAACAGCCCAACAGGAAGGACTTGGGAATACACGTACCCATCCCAAGTTAAATCGATTTTCTAGAAGTGTGCTAAGTCAGTTCGACTTTTGTGGAGCTAAAACACTTGGGAAAAGATCTGGCAAAATGGCCCGTGGTGGGAGTATTTTGTAAGAGGAGGAATGGCAGTGGCTTCAAGAGCAGAACCGTTGTCTTTTACTTTGGCTGGGTAGGAAGGACTTCACGGGTAGCCGAAGATAGAGTGCTGCTAAAGAACCTTTACATAAAAAAAAATAAATAAATGATAAATTAAATGCTAGCGGATAACGCCATAACAGAAAACGAAAGGGTGTAAGGCCGCCCTGATCCGTGAGTCGTGAGTGACCCGACCGGGTCCGGCGCGCAGGCCAGGCAGCAGCACTCACGCAAGTGTTGAGGCCACTGTGAGCGGTCGGTCCGCGATCCATCCGGCGACAGGATTTGCCGGGCGTAAAGTATCCGGCCGGTGGACCACCGCCCGTATCTTCATCCGCGGCTGCCGTGCCCCGGGCCCCGGGCCCCGGCCTTCTGATCTTGCTGCCTCTGCGTGTGTACAATCCCGGCGATCATGGCGACCCCCGCCCAGCGGCCAGCAGCACGTACAACCAACCAACAAACCGGACCCGGTGCCGTCCCGTCGTCTCCTCATCCTCATCCCATCTCCACTGGTGTCCAGCTCACCGATCAGGCGATCGATCACTCACGGACGATCGGGGCCGGGCGCCCACGTTTCCCTCGTGAGGCCACCACAGGGGATGCGTCGGGGATGACGCCAGAACGGGACGACGGGACAGAACGTTGGGTGACCATGTCCCGCTCGCTGCTCCCGCCTTTCAATTCCCTCGCGCAGCCTGCCCCGCAGAACGATTCTGCTGTCTGCCGCTGATTTATTTTCTTTCTTTCCTCTCTCTTTTGCATGGCGTATGAGGGCAATTTTTTTTTTTTTTTTTTTGTGGCACTTGGTGAAGCCTGCTAAAACACCTTCTTATTTGTTTGCGTTCGTACTATACAGAGGAGAAGAGAAGATCGATCTTTGGTCCTGGTCCATCTCCACGATACGGAGATCCATCTGAGGGACCACTTCTAGTCTCGAGAGAGACGTGGAATATGGGTCGCTTTGGAAGCGAGCGAAGCTACCAAGACCAGACGAGGAGTACGATGACGGGCATGCAGCAGCGGCGGCGGCATGCATGTGTCCGTGGCGCGAGCGCGACAACGCGAGGTGGCCACCACTCGCGTCGCATGCACGCCAGCGCTCGCCGTGCCCGTGCGCGCGTCCTGCGTGTCTGCCATCTGCCCATCTCCTGCACCTCCAGACCTCCAGTCCCAAATCCCAAAGAAAGGATCACCCCGTACCTGCACTGCTTCTCTACTGCTCTGTGCTCGATCGCCGGCGGGGGTTCCTGTGCTTTAACGGCACTTGTGCGACAGCAGATGACACGAGTCCCGGCCGCGCGCGTTCCTGCCAGAACTGAAACACTGCGGTTCAGTTCCCGGCACAAGGTTTCGTGAAGAGAAATGTTAGCTGGCGTCCAAGTTTAGTTCACGTTGATTCGTTGCGTCATGCGACATGCATGGTCCAAACGAGCCTGATCGAGAGGGCTAACCCTTTTTTTTTTTTTAATCGAAAGAAGGAAAAATAAAAACAAGATTAGCAAGAGCGCTAGCTAACTTACCGCACCGGTTCGAATGTGCCGATGCCGTAGGTTGAATCATGTACGTGGTTGAATGCAAATGGGATACATTTTTCTTAATTTGAATGTTTTGTCATGTCCACTATTGTGCTTAATTAGTTTGTTGTTGTTTTAGAATCGTCAAGATTAGTAGTCTTCGGTTGAGAAAGCGAGTCACATACTTTGTATTATTTTGTCATGTGTAGTTATGTACCGGTTTGATACCTTTGGGATGTTCTAGTGTTGGTAGTATTTTTTGTATAAACCTAGTGAAACTTAAAAAAAAAAAAAAAGTTTGATCTTTTTGTGGCACGGAAGGGCTACATCACACTAATATGTCTTCATGGTTTGGATCACAATAGTGTGATGCACTCCTTCGTGGTTTGGATGACAATTACATTCAATTAGCTACTAGAGTAACCTTGGAAACTATCCAACAACAAAGACCGTTCCGGTGACGCAAGTGGTAGAGGTCTTTTCAAAATCCGAATGGTGCATGCACGGCCAAACTACAGAAGCTGACTACCTCGGCGAAATGGGCGGTGGAGCCGTGGAGGCAGCCGGGCAGGGGACCGACGGTCCGACGCCGATTCATGGCATGCTTCAGGCAAACAGCCATTTAACAAAGGATTGAGCCGGCTAACTTTGGTGCACTGGTTTGATCGATTCAGGGCAAGTGATTTGGTTGTCAAACAATAAGAATCTGTGTTTTTTTTTCCTTTCACGGGGCGTATTAGTTAAACATGAAAATGCCAAGATTCTTATTAGATTTGAGTTAGTTAATTATAATCTAACTGTAAGAAGATGGTCGGCGTGTAAAAGTTCCTGTAGCCATACTGTATTTCGTATGTCTTTGGCACGCCACTGGTTTTTGCGGTGGACCTTTTTTGTAGGTGACTACGTAACAGCCTGTGTTACGACGCTACGAGAGACACTGGATGGAAACCGTTACGATGCCTTCGATTTAATGGCAGGCAGAGGCAGATTTGATAAGAAATCCGATTCGGCCCGATGATGCAAATCAAAGTATCGGGGATAGTATTTTTTTAACCTAAGACTTTCGGTCCAGCTTTATAGAAAGCAAAATGTGTTTTATCAGGGGTTGCCAGCTTACAATGATAAGATTTAGACAAAACACACTCTGAACAAACATCCATCGTAACAACGTTATCCGGCCCACTCACCTAGGCCATGCGAAAGAACAAAACTCGGTAAGGCTAGTTCAAACAAAAACAACTAGACTAGGATACCCTTCAGGGATCTCATCTTGAAACGCCTGGCTCCTTCGCTCTTGTAAGCTTCTCCGTCGCCCTCCTGACCCATCCTCTTTCCTTTTTTCGAAGTAGAATACTCTATTTCTGCATAAATATAATTGATCGGTGGATCACCCAATTAGGATCTATTATCACTCTGTTATTAAACACATAGTCGTTTCGAATGAGCCATAAGCTCCGGCCCAAACAGGCAAGCAGGTAAATCATTGTACGAGGAGACCAAGGGTCCAGTCCAGGTCGGTTTCTAAAACGCGCCTGCGTCTCTATGCGTGAAATGGAATGAAATGTCTCTGCCTAATGAATCGCCGACCAATCCCTTACTGTAAACAATTCAACGAAAAGTCAAAGTCAAACTCACATGATTTTCTTCTGAGACTTCGTTTAGACTCCTTTTTGGAACGGATTCCAGCTTCTCTTTCGTAATTGGAAACTGATGCCTTATTCATCTCCTAATTCATTTTGACAAGAGCGATACAGATAGTTTTTTGCCCTGCAATACAAGAGTCTTTTTAGTTCCACAAGTTTAATTTCTTTTACATGATGAGAAGAAATAAGAACAGTTCGTTGCACGATGTGTAGAGAACTCAAATGCTTGGATGTCCCTGCCACACACTCCTGGCGTGGATTATTCTTCGATCAACGAAGCGCTGCTGCGCAGCTTTGACGTCGTCTTCTAGAACACAAAATTCAGCAGATCGATAAGATCCGGCGCTGTCCCTTCCATGTCCATGTCGAGGTCCACCAGGGCCAGGCCTGACGACACCAAACAGTGGTAGTACTAGCCGCTGCCGTGTGCACACCGATGAGTTCGTCAATCACGCGGGATCCTGCAGGTTCCAGGCCAGGGTTCCTTTTGCAGAATCTGCCACCAGGTAAGCAAATCTTTGAAGAGATCCTTGGCCTGTCTTCACTATCATATCCTCCCGAATAGCCCCTTGGACTTTTCGTTTCTTTCGCCTGTTTATTTTATTTTGTTTGTTTATTTTTGACTTGCAATTATACAACACACCGTACTGGCATTATACAACAACAGCTCACCTAAGACAGGCAGCACTACTCTACTCCCGTATAGGATAGGAAGGAGTTTATAATATGCTTTGCCGATACGATACGCAGGGCACTCAGAGAGGAATAACAATCTTCTTTTCGATTTGATTCGCACAGCCTATCGTGCTTACAAATACAAAATCATGGCAGGCAGGCGGGGAGGGCTGATTGATTAGCAGACAACCAGGCAATTATTTGTAAGGGCCGGTAAGAGTCAGCCAATAATGTAGAGATCGTGCATGAACCGTGACAGCCATCCATCCATGCCAATTGAGAAACGAGATGTGAACAAGAATTGGTTGGGGGATGAACTCTGATCTCAGAATTATCTCGCATATATAATAACAACTGCTAATCCTGATACTTAATATGTTATAATAAGATGATAAAAAGGAGCAGAAGGTCTGGTCTTGAAACGGTTAACAGGTTTGCTCAGATGCCATTTCTTTTCAACAGGTGAATGAGGACAGGTTCTTTTCTTTTTGCATGCCCGGGGGGGCGAAGATCATCATCACAGAGGGAAAAGAAGAAGAAGAGCAAATGCTCTGCTTCATCCCCCATTCCTAATTTAACTTGGTTCCTAGATCTAATAAGTCTCCCTAGGCCCAGTTCGAGGCGGCAGCAGCAGAAGCAGAGGATCTATGTCCAAGAAAGAAGGGAAAAAAAAATGGGGAAAAGAAAGAACAAAAAATTGGATCCTACTAACTCCTACGAGAACGCCACCAGTCCCTGCAGCAGACAACGCAGGGGACGGATGGCTGGCTGGATGGGTGATTGAGATCATCTGATCCGGCTGCAGAGGCGGGAGACGTCGGACGGGCGGACGGGCTTGAGGAGGAAGTCCTCGGCGCCCTCCTCCAGGCATCGGGTGATGCGGTTGGGCACGTTCTCCGACGACATGATGACGACGGGGATCTCCCTCAGCGCCGACGACTCCTTGACGTGCTTGAGGAGCTCGTAGCCGGTCATCCCGGGCATCCAGTAGTCCGTGATGATCATGTTCACGTCCGGGAGCAGGCCCAGCGCCAGCAGCTCAAGAGCACGCGTCGCCGATTCCACGGTGGTCACTGCAAAGAGATTCGAGACGACAGTCATTTTAGCCGTCCTTGCACGTCCTCAGCGATTCGCAGAGCAAATCGGTGGTTCATCGATTGGATCAATCGAAGAGGAACTGCATGCTCACCTCTGTACTTGGAGCTGCGGAGGATCTTGGCGATGACGGCGCGGTCGACGGAGCTGTCGTCCACCGCCAGCACGTGCTTCTCCTCCAGCTCCAGCTTCAGCTCCACCTCCACCTCCACCTCCACCTCCACCGCGTCGTCCACCGGCACCACCTTCCTGTCGCCGGCCTTGGGGGACACAGACGGAGCAGCAGCAGTAGCAGCCATTGCAATTTGCAGAGACGAACCAACAATCCAACCTCCAATCAAATCTTCTAGTGCCGAGACACGATGCGATTTCCGTGCTCTCTTCTTGTTTCTTGCGAGTGAATGGAATGGATGCAGGAGCAGGAAGGCAGGTGCGGTCGCGGCGAGGAGTTGGAGGCGCGTTGGGCGTGTTTATATACAGGTGTGGAACGGGGAAAGAAAGGGGGAGGAGGAGACTCGGCAGCAGATAGCAGGGGTGAGGAAATCCTGCGAGATCTCAGAGGGGATCCGAGGCGCGGGGATCGAGTAGGAAGGGGGGACCCGCGGGCCAGGCCGATCCGGGGCGCGGATCCGCTGGGGCCCGGCCACGCGCTGGCGCTGGCGCTGGCGCTGGCGCTGGCGTTTCCCCTGGTGCTGCTAGGTTTGGCTCTTGCTTTTCCCCTGGCGTTGGCGTCTTGGGATTCTGGCGAGATTTGCGTGCATGGGCCACCGATCCTCCTGCGTGTGTTGGTGCCGCTTCGCTTTTGCATGCCCAGCGACGACGCTTTCTAGGTGAGCTGTTGCCAAATCTCCTCGGATTTCCAGAACGATTCTTATTTATTCGAGTATACTCTGGTCTGTTTGGATACGCAGTGTCGCCATCAAAACGTGATCGGGCCACCGGATTGCCCAGCGCCCTCGTTGATCTCCAGAGATCTCGTCCATGCCAAGCAGCGGCCCCGCGCGCGCCGAGCGCACTCTTGATGCCAAGGGCGACGCCGTGGTTTGGTCTCGTTGGGTGTCGCGCGTGGAACCACGCACGCATGCATTGCGTACCCACACTACACACGCACGGCAATGGCACACCGTGCGAACCTTCCATGACACAACGCAACGCAGGCAGAGATGTCCCGACACCCTGTCGTATCCTGCTGCCGCCGATACGCATCTCCGTCCCGTCCGGCCCGTCCCTCTCCGCCACGCACGGGCACGGCACGGCGGCATCCTATTACTGCCGCCGATCGTGATCGTGATCGTGATCGTGATCGCGATCGCGATCGCGATGGCCTGCCAGCCGGCCGGTGGCAGGCACTGCGCGCCGATCGCCCCAGCGCCGTAGCGAGATCTCCAGCGAGCGGTCCAGCCGCCGCCGCCCGCCGCATACCTGCACGGCTGCAATCGCACCCGTCGGTCTCGGCACGGCTGCGGTCGCGATGCGATACGATACGTCGCGGCGTCCGTGCTCCGCTCGTTGGTTCGCTCGCTGTGGGGCTGGACCGGAGGGACCTGGGTTGGCTGGCGTGCGGGGCTCTCCGGAGCCAGAGCCGAGTGAATTGGGGAAGATCCGAATCCGCTGGCACTGGCATCCTGGTCCTGGCGTATCCTTCCTTCTCGACTGGACGAATGAATGAATGACGAAACGACGAGGCTGTCAGGCGCGATTTTCGATCCCAAAGATCGCCCGAGTCAGACGGTACAGTTGCGCAGCTGCACTGCAAATTCAGAGCGATACCGACACACAGACAGAACAAGGTGCCGACCGACACGCAGACAGATCAAGGGGTGCCTTGCGAGCGACCAACGACGTGAATGCTCGTAAAAAGGTTCGCCGGATTTTTAAAAGTACTAATGTCAATATCTAGATGTCTTAATTTTTTTTAATGAGTCTCTTAATTGTTCTCCGTCTCTTTTTCCTTGGGTCTCATCTGTCTCTCTGTTCCCCTCTAGCTCGATTCATCTAGCACTTCCTCTAGACAAGGCTATAATAAAAATAGCTGCTGGTTGTGAGATTCTTATAATTTTTTCTCGACCCACTCGTATTGTAGTTAACTTTTTACCATTAGTGTGAAGTTTATTTGTCTCTCCCGCATAATCATCAGAATAATTACTTTGGAACGAGTTCACTTGGAGACTAAAATGCCTTCCTCGAGCTCTAGTAATTGGTCCTTGCATTTGAGGAGTGCATCCAAAGAGAGTGATGTCTTGGTCTTTCTCTCTCACGATTGACATGGTAAAGCTTGGGCTAACCGAATCTCAAGAGGCAGCTCAAGTTTGTATGCATAGTTATTTGTAAAAAGGGCCAAAAACTGTAGCATCGACTCAAACTTTCAAGACTATAAAAATGTATCTTTTCTCAAGCGTAAAAGAAACCTATCTTTTTGTCAAGTGTGACCATAGTTGGTCACATTGTTCAGTTTTATTAACTACTTTTCTGCCCTTTATAACCAATTTCCTGCCTTTTGTTACCAACAAGCCTATATTTTTCTTTCATTTTGTTCAATGTTTTCCTTAGTCGTTCCATGCACTCGCATAATAAAATCAACACATTTTCTTAATATGGTTATATGCGTAGTGCTCACCAATAATTGGTAAAGTCAACAATCAATAAAATCTCTTGGACCAAATCCATATACAGCTTGGAAAACAAAACTTTTATTATTTCTTGAAAGGGAGTAAACATAATAATGCTATTTAAAAAGACACACCTTTACAAGTTGCTTTTATTTATTAAAAGAATGTCAAACTATACACGACGTTTTGGGGCAAAATAAGATGCTCGACTAACATAAGCTGTATTCGTATTTAAAAGTGTCTGTAAGACGGCTTTGACTTTGTGCATCTGGCATAGAGACACCACTCCGTTATTAAATTAATTAATGGTTCGGCAAATTCACTAGAATATAAATAGAATCCCCTGCAATCGGTAAAACATAAAAAAAATGCAGAATAATATACGAAGAGCTACGCCTTGTCTTGCTCACAATCTTTATTTGGCGCGCTTGTCTTGTCTCCTCCAATTTTGAATGGGCAGCGAGGCCGATATGTCCACTCCACGCCGTTGACTTGCTGCTAGAAGATCTCGTTTGACATCAGCAGGAAACGGTGGCAAACGGCGGCAACGCTAAAATAATCTGGAGAAAAGATGAGTACGAGAAGTGGTCATCGCCTCGCAATTATTCCGAATCCCGTGTGCGTTGGTGTGTTGGCATCTCACATTCTCGCGGCCGATGACAATGCCGATCCGATCCGCTGGCGTCAACCACGGATCCCCAGCGGATCCGGTGTTCGCTGCAGAAACTTCCCACCTGACCCCGTTGAAATCCGCAAGGTTTTCAAAAACTCCCAACCACCGCCGTGGCGCGCCGTGTCTTCCGTGTCGTGCAAACGGCAAACCTGCATTGACCCCCAAATTCTTTTCCTTTCACTTTCTCGCCTCTCAGGTGGTGGCCTGTGCTGTGCTGTGTCTGCTGCCTCCGGTCAAAGTATAGAAGAAGATGAGAAGGATGGGACGTCAGGAAATGAAATAGAATGAAATAAAGTAAAGTATTAGGGGAGCTTGTGCATCACTGATGGCTGTTTGCGCACTGTTGTGAGGTCATCCGTATCTCACTCACATGGGACGCAAGATCTTGGTGTGCGCTGGTAGTAACAGTCGTAGTAAAGCACCTAGTACTGCTTGAAAATTGAAACCCTGTTTTGCCATACTGCAAGCACAGAGAGCTTATTAGTGCTGCCCAGTGCCAAATTTATATTGTCAAGTACAGTGTAAGTGTGAGGCAAATTGGCAATGCCATGGTGCACACGCACTGAACGAAAAGAAGGAAAAGAAGACATGTCGAAGCCGCCGCCGCAGCCGCAGCACCCGGTTTTCCAACCGGCAGATACCGGAGAGCAATCAGAGGTAAAATTCGCCCGCCCCCAGAGAAAATTCAAATGCAAATCTCTTTGCTTGATCCGTTTCGGCACACGCCCCTCGATCGTCTTCTCTGCTAACATGGGATGGAGGACGGATACGGAGGATCGTGGGTGGACATGATCTTTGGGCAGGTGAAGAATAACCATGGACAGCGGCATCCCACCTTCCCATCCCCTATCCATTCCCCTTTTTCTTGTGGCAGCAGAGAAAGGATCCAGTAATATAAAATCCTCTGCACCACAGCGGCAGTCAGTAAATACCTGGCCGACAAACCTTAGCTTAGCTGATGTTATTTTTTTAGAACAATAACACTAATAACGCCGAGATGATATTCTGTCATCCGAATTTGGTTTCTGAAAGAACACGGTAAGAATGCTGCATCTTCGTATAGTCTCAAGGCTTGGAAAAGTTATTTGGCCTGATTTGGCATGGCCGGTTGCGGTGCTTCACCATTACTACGCTTTTTTAGCTGTAATAATACTTTATAGGCAGGCAACGCAGGCACAAGACTGAGGTGGTACGCAATGCAAGTTTCAACTATGGTACTACCGTAGTATGCAAACCGCGCGCGTCCTCGAGTCGGCCGCCCGTGCCGGTGATACGATACGCACGGGACACGAGACGATTGCGTCGACCGGTGGTAGCCCCATGGATAGGATAGGATTCCTTGCTCGTCGTCGCCGGCGAGTGAGTTGGTCTTGTGCCGCGCGCATGAGAGGAGGAAAAGCTAGACGATATTCCTTTCTTTCTTGGGACGAGGCGCACCGCATATGATACTATACTGGTACTACTGGGGAGGTGGGTGGGATACTGGATCGATGGAGTAGGGCCGTCGGGAAGGGAATCGTATCGCAATCTGGCCTGCCCTCGTGAGAAGAGAGGAGGATCAACGCCGGAGCGGTCCTTTTTCGGGTGAGTGGGAAAAAGGTAAAAAGAAAGATTCCTTCTTTCCTAAAGTGGGAGCGCGTGGTACGAGAATGGAGAGGATCACAATTCACACGGAGTATCAGATTCTGCTATGACTCCGTGCCACTCTGCATGTCTGGAGACGGGAGCAGCGCAGGTGCAGCCGGCCTCTGCAGCTGCAGCCTGCAGTTGATAAAATAACCGTGCTTTATCCATCCAGTACAAGCCGAAAGCCTGAAAGGCGATTGCGGCAAGCGCAGGAGACTACTAGCACCGAGTAGAATCCGAATCATCTGCTGGGTAAATAAACGGTCAGACCAACCGTAGCGGCATCCTGTACTGCGTTCTGCAGGACGCCGAAAGCCCCGCAGCGGGGTCCTGGAACGGCCTCGGTGAAGCACCGGACGGCCCCAGGTCCGGTGTCTGTACCGGGTGTACGACGCGTCCGGTATGCCCCACGCGGGCCCGCGCGTCCTCGTCCACCGTGCATCCCGAGAAAGAGAGAGAGAGAGGAGTCCCGCGCCGTCGGAGAGGGAGGAGGAGAGGGCCGCTGCGCCTGGAGAAGGAGAGAGACGCCGCGCCGCCGAAGAGGGAGTAGGAGAGGGCCGCCGCGCCCTGGCCGAGCTCCTACGTCGCGCCGCCGAGCTCCGCCGACCCCCCGCGGCTGCAGAGCCGCTCCCACGCCGGCGTCCCGGCGGCACTTCCTCCTGCTGCCGACGGAGCCGCTCCCGCGCTCCTCCTCGCCAGGACCACCGCCGGACGGAGCAAGGGTGACCTTGAAGAGAGATAGGGGGCAGGGGAGCAGAGGAGCTCGCGACGAGCCTCCTCTGCCGCCTCCGGGGTCGGGCCTCCGTGGCCTGGGCTGGGCCTCCGCCGTCGCCGACGGAGAGGGCGGCAGGGGCGGGAGAGGTCTGCCGCCGGCCGAGCGGGAGAGCGCCGCCACCGGGCCCTGCGGGATAGCTCCGCTGTTGGCCGCGTGGGAGAGCCCCGCCGCTACGTCGCGTCCTGCTCCGGCGGACCTCGCGGGAGAACCGACCGTGCGAATTGATAAGGAGGACCGGAGGAGAAGGGGAAAAAGAAAAGGAAAAGAAAAAAGAAAAAAGAAAAAAAGAAAAAAATCTTGACACGTGGGTCCCACGCGCGGATAAAGGATGATATAAAGGATGTATGGGTGTAGAAGAATTGGATATAGAGGAGAAAATCTTGCTTACTAAGATGTATAAAGGAGAGAAATAGAGGAACATGAGTGCAGATAGCGTTAGAGCTAGTGGGTGATGGTGAGATCTTCCTCGATATGATCGAACCAAATAAGAGTTTGTTAATCAGTAATCGGAGAGACAGCAACTTATGATATTACGCTTTTTTCTCTTTTGGGGCCCAAGGCCTTGTAACGCTCTGTATATTTCTTCATTTAATTGAAAAAGCAGAAAAAAGAAAATAGGTGCAGAGGGCTCCCCCTGCCGTTCGGGTAAAAAAAACAAAAAAACCGAGAAAACATGGACGGGCGCGGTGGCGACGCGTATCTCGGTCACATCGCCACTTTTGTCATGAGCGGGCACGGTTGCGTGCGCAAAGGCCGGATCCGCGCGCGAGCGAGATGGCACGCGGACACAACGCCGAGGCCAAACGAATACGGAGTAGTAGTAGTATACGGGATGCTTGGTGCTTCCGCCCCACGGAAATCGGGAACGCGCCCGGATACGTGGTGGGTGCGTCCCCGTATGTTTGGCGGACCTGTACGGACGGCCGGCCGCCGGGTCGGGGGCGTGGAGAGCTGCGGCCGGCATGGCCGCCAGCGCGTTCCGCCATGCGCCAGAGCCGGCACGGGGATCCGCGGGATCGCACGAGGGTGGCGAGGGCCGGCGGTGGCCCCTCTCAGGCTAGTGTAATCGCGGGTCAGGACGTGGAGGAGGAGGGATCGAGGCACGCACGCGGCCTGTCGGGCCACGACGAAGCTGCGGGAACCGGACAAGCAAGGATGAGGACGCCAGCGCCACCCCACCGTGGGTCGAGGTCGGCAACTCGACGGCACCTGCCGCACATGCTCCGCTTCATCACCACTGAAAGAATCCGAATCATCTGCGCGCAGATATAGATCGCGTGGATCGAATGCCGTACACCGTGCCCTCATCATGCCATGACTCACCATCCGACGCTCTGAATCACATGCTGCAGCAGGTTGTTCTTTCTTCTTTGTTAACAGACAAACAGTCTCGATCCGATCAGTGCCCGATCCATCGTTTCACCAACAGTTCCGTTAAGTAGACTATACACGCACGCGCAGCACACACTTTTTTTTTTGGGGGGATTATTATAGAAACGCCACAATTCAATGATTCTATCTAATACAGTATAGTCTGTGGTCTTATCACTATTATTCTAGTAGCACTGTAGGAGTACTCTACAGTCTACAGTAGTACGTACTAGTATATGTTTTCCGTGAACGAAATGCCATGTGAAAATTCGAGCGTGGTCTACACACGTCACGGCAGACGGCCTTACTCTAGCCTGTCAGGTTCCGAAACGTCGGTGCCACTGTCACTGCTACTAGTGCTCCAGAACTGTAGGTCATCACCTGCTCAAGTCCACCTCAGAGACAGATACACAGAGACATATGCACAGGCAATCAGGACAGATAAGAGCGGGATCAAATCTCAAGAATCGCCACGCCTGCGTGTCATCTGCTGCCACTAAAACGGGATCCGTATCTGCACGAAACTAATACCGCGGTGCACGCGGGAGCTGTCAACGAGACGAACAAAACATAAATTACTAGTATTCGGGAGGGTCAATGTAATATGGTTCTGTACAAGTTTATTCAGTCGGCGAGTGAGGCGCTCCGTCGTAGTCTTGTGTTTAACTAAGCGCCCCCGTTATCTGAAGATCCTGTTTTCTAATCGCTCCGGCAGAGGCAGGCAGTGGGGACAACGGGAATGTCAACCTCTGAAATCTGAATCAAGCCGTGCAGAGTAAACCATTCGATGTTCAGAGCTTATATAAACCACGTATTATTTATTTTCCTTTGTTTCGATCGGATGCCACAGCTCTCAGAAAATTCCCAAGAGATTGGATCAGATATTTCCCGGGATTCGACAGTGGCGTTTTGTTCAAATATCTCTTATGTTATCAGTATATATAAACAGACATTCAGAGTCTGATTGCTCCAATTCAATTCAAACATCCACAACGTGTCATTGTTGCAGTGAGGTCGTCGTGTGCAGCATCTGTACTACACACGCCATGATCCAAACTCTTTAGTTACTTGTAAGGAAGTTGTATATATATATATGTTGTCAGTAATTTATATACATGCACGCATTGGATAATAAATAAACTAGTAATAGTCACTGGAAAGATAAGGACGATGTGTCCGCCTTGAATGGGGACTAAACCTATCAAACACATCACTTGATCAGCATCCTTTTTTTATCTTTTACAACGGAAGCTGTACTGATAATACTTTTGCTGGGAACTAGTTTTTGGGTACATGTGACAGCAAATATCGGTTTTCGATTTTCCAAAAGTCGTAAGGCCCTAGAATAGAACAATGCAAAATCGTAGCTTTATGTTAGGAACCAATTACTCAACTACCATTAACTAGTAGTATTCTGTATTTGCCATTCGGGGGTCAATGTAATATGGTTTTGTAGAAGTTTATTCAGTGCGCGGGTGACGCGCTCCGTCGTCTTCTGTGCGTCCCCGTTATCTGAAGATCCTGTTTTCTAATCGCTCCGGCAGAGGCACAGGCAGTCAAGACAACGGGAATGTCAACCTCTGAATCGAACCGTGCAGAGTAAACCAATGTTGTTCAGAGCACCTTGTTTAGATGCAAAAGAAAGCTCTCAGAAAATTCCCAGGAGATTGGATCAGATATTTCCCGGGATTCGACAGTGCCATTTTGTTCAAATATTGTTAGTATATGTAAACAGGTCTTCAGAGACTGACTGCTCCAATTCAATTCAAACAGCCATCCAGAACATGTCATCGTTGTTGTGAGGTTGTGTGAAGTATCTATACTACTCACACCACGATCCAAACTTTTTAGTTACTTTTAATGGAAGTTGGTAATGGTTCTCTCATATCATGGATTTTAGTACTATCATATGCATATATGTTGTTAGTAATCTATATACATACGCGCATTGGATAATAAACTAATAATCACTGGAAAGATAAGGATGTGTCTACCTTGAATGGGAACTAAACCTAGCAAACACGTCACTCAATCGGCATTTTTTTAATCTTTTACAAAGGAAGAAAGTAATGGTTCTCATATAGAGTAATGGTCTTTAAAAGTAAAAATACACAGGTACAAAACAATTATAGCTGGAAAAATAAGGAGTGACCTTCATCCGATTAGTTGTATTGATAATACTTTTGTTGGGGAGCTTGTTTTTGCGTACATTTGATAGCAATTAGCAAATATATGTTTCATTTAAAAAAAATGTTTAAGGCGTCAAATTAGTGTTCTTTTGTTTTTATAATATCGTCATGTTCGATTCTGGCACTGGACCAATGCAAATCGTAGCTTTATGCCTTTATATTACCAACCAATTACTCAACCATCATCAAATATCACAAGTATTGTGATTAGGGGAGAAAGGAGATGCAGCAAGGGTTTTTTTTTTTTTTTTTTTTTTTTTTGAGGGAATGCAGCCAGAAAAGGTGAACGGGACAGGGATAGCCCGCCAATCATTCATCCCAGTTCAGTTGAGTTGTTACACTTAAAGGCCGAATGTCCCGTATCTAGATCCGCAGGCCGGAAAAATAAAGCCCAGGCGAAATGAGAACAGGCCGGCTCAGCGTGATTCGTGACCCAGGCTTTTTCTCATACTTTGCATTGTTTTGGCCCATCAGACGATAGATATCTTCAGGCTACGAAACCCTCTGAACTTATGGGCCTCATGGCTCGAAGCCCAACCTTTGCTGGTCTGGGCTGCAAAGGCCCACCCTGCGTAAGAGCTCTCTCTTCTTCTCCGCGGCATGCTAGAAGCCAAGAATCACTGCACAGCACGAGCGCTAACCACGCATGAAATGAAAGTCCATAATAAATAGTCACAAAAAAAAAGTCCATAATAAATAAATAAACGCCAGGTCAAGGAAAAAAGTTACCATGGAGAGTGGGGACAGGCCAGATACCGTAGTGATAGATAATATCTCATGCAATATATGATAAAATATACATGAGCACTAGCGAGCTGTAGGCGGCGGCGGGAATCTGGTCGTTTAGAACCACCACACAGGAATGATTGCGACGAGAATCAGATCTCCCCTTTGGAGTCAACAAGGTCTCCGGCTTTCTGTGGAGCCCAAGAAAGCAATTTCTCAAAACTGAAAAAGGAGAAGTGTAAGTGTCGGAATACCAATACCATACCAATCCCTACAGAGAAAACATATATTCTGCTCGCTACACCCCCATCTGGCGCGAAATATTCTCTCATGTTGGAAAATATAAATATTTAATTATATTATAGCGCTAGAGGCATGTTTGGATCCTGTGATTTAAAATTCAATCAGTTAAAGCTAAAGACTAGTGTATTATTGATGGCACTTGTTTGGTCGGAAGATTTTTGAACTTGGCTAAACTTTACTAGTAGATGACACTTTAGACTCTTGTTTGAGCCCTCTAGAGCTAAAGCGGTCTAATGTTTAGTGACTAAACTTTAAACCATTTTATCTAAACTGGGCATGAATCTAATAATCTGAAACCTAGTAAGATTTTATATGGAAATACATTTTATTGATGCTCCATCATACGTGTCAGAAACCTTTTGCTGTCAATAGATACCAACATACTAGAAAATATTTTTGCAGTTGGGGCCTTAGGTGTCGGTCATACACGTCCATGGTATTATCTTTTTATAAACCTATTGAAGATAATTTGACATTGAATAGATACTGTAGTAGAATTGTATCCAGATTCAAAAAAGAGAGAGAGAGAGAGAGAGGACAGATTCCGGGCAAAGCTTGATAGCTGCACGTGTTTGGGATCTCATTACTGTTTTCCCGGCAAAAGCAGAGTCGGCCAAGGCGAACCGGCGACAGCGGTCCCTCCGGGAGCTGAGGCTGAGTGGCGCGAGAGCATCTGGCAGCAACTGGACGCGCGGGTGTGGCCACGGGCCGCGCGCCGGCAATTGCATGCACAGTCAGTCAATCCCTGGCCCACGCACCCAAAGGCACGCGTGGTCACTCGTTCGGTTCCGCCCCCTGCAACCGCTGCGCACGCACCAAACACAAGGCAACAAGCGGCGGCCGTGGTGTGCCCGTGTCGTGCGTGCGTGCTGCTGCTGCGCCTTTTGCAAGCAAAGGCAAAGCAGAGCAGGAGCAAAGTACCGTGGCCCGGTCAGGCAGGTCCCTTGGCACGCCGCCGTATGCCTGGCCCCACCACCCCACGGGTCGTCTGGGGCTCTGGCTGCCTGTGACCACATGTGAGTGTGTCAGCCTCAGTCAGGCCACACGGAACACAACTGAACGACGCCGGGGCCTGGGCAGCATCATCAAAACAAAAGCAAGCAAAGCGTCGTAGAAAAAAAGAAAGGCGAGGAACGCCCAAGCGGGCTCCAATGATTGACGCCACGGCCGCGGGAGCGGGACAGCCGGCGGCCAATGGGATCTCTCGCCGGCTCAGCCAGCCTGCCTCGCGGCGCGTGCAGCTTTTACTTTGAGATCCGGAGAGCTCGGGCGACCGGTGGCGGTGATGATGACGATTAGTCAACCTTAAACTGGACGGGCGGAGGCGATTGATTCCACGATAATTGTTAATTAGCTGTTGTTAATTAAAGAGCGAGGATGGCGGTGCGCTAATAATGATGCTGCCCGCCCCGCCCTGCCTAGGCGGCAACTATCCGCTCGACGCCTCGGAGCGCCGGGGGCGGGCCCGGCGGTCGCTTTGGCCGTTTGTTTAATCACGGCTCGCCGGGATATTTGTTACGTTGGTTGGGCGCTTTACACTTGTTAATCCCCTACTAGTCCTCCTCCATTTTGTTTATGTTGCGAGACTTGAGCAGAGCGAGCGCACACCAGCCCAGCGTCATGCGTGGGGGCAATAATAATTAATTAATGGATTTGGTGATGGAGTCCCGTCCCTTTCGTCTCGTGTCCGCTCTGCACTTGCTAGCTTGGGTTGTGCACATCCATGATGATGCGTTCACGGCCTCTGTGTCATTTCAACACCTCTTCTTTCGTTTTGTTTTGTTTTTCGCTCGTAAACATGCACAATACCCTGGCAGTGGTACTACACGTACGTACTCGGTACTCCTACCTACTCCCTCTATTTGTCCAACGGCATTTTTTTTAAGAGAAGTAGAGTTTCCCTCGTACCCAAGTGAAACATCCTCAATTTTCCACGAAGGGAAAATACACAGAATGACGAATAATTCAATAGTTTGAAACTCAAACCATCATATCATCCAGCGTTAGTTGATACAGTAATCCATACTTCGAACAAAAGAATAATTTAGAAGGGATTACATAAATAGTTCATCGCCACACTGGCGGGATCATCAGAGTAGCTGCAGCGTCTGGATCAGCTGCGGAAGGCGGAAGTACATAAATCTCCAAAAGAAGCCTGAGCATAGGAACGAGACGTCTACTCCTCCTCATCGTCATAGTCGTAGTCAGGCTCACCTGCCAAATAATTTTCAGTACGGTTTGTACTGGCCACATCTCCCACCCTATGCTTTGCTTTTGCTATGTAGTATTTGGTGGGATGCAAAGGATGTAATCAATTCGACCTAATATGTGGCTGTAGTTTTCTATGCGAACAGTGACCAGTATTATATAATATAATTCATCAAGTTTTAATCCATCTCATCCACACATCCAAACCCATTCCATCTCCTTCACACACATCTCACCCTCTCGCACTCAGTCGACAGGTCCAACTCCCTCTCGGAGCCTGTCTCAGCGGCTCACAGCCGGAAGGGTAACACCAGGGGGAGAAATAGAAGGACTCCTCTCACTACTCCCGAGAAGCGTGGGTCTTAGAAAAAAGCCATACCAGTGGCTCGCGGACTATATATATAGATTTTTAAACTCTGCAGAGCGTGTACTCCCGTAACCACAAGATCACTATCATCGGCGGTGCCCCACCTAAGCTGATTCCGGCTGCTTTCTAACCGGTGCGATGCCACCCTACCACTCAGTACTGGGACATCCCGGATAGGTACCACCGGCACACTGAGACTGTGAGACATAGTACTGGGCCTCCGAGGTCACTATGTTGTCTAAGGAGGGTGTGGGTCTCCACGCCCGTACCTCCCGACACTATCTGCTAACCACTTAGTAGTAGTGGCACCGTCCTAGCTAGTCAGACACCCGTCTCCCGCCCATACAAGAGCGAGTGGTGAGCACGTAAGTCCCAAGGTTCCGGTCCTCAAGAGATATCAGGTCCTAAGAGGGATCAGACAGGATTATCTTCCCTTATGAACTACAACAGTCCGTGCTACAACAGCACCTTCTACCCGGGGCTTCGCTCCACGAAGGTTCTCACCCCCGGGATCTCCTTATGCCTCACAATGTGCTCGCCATAAGCACCTCACACGGGAATGCCCAGAACACATTCCCCGGCAAGACTCGCCCACATGGCTCGTCGTAGAATCCTGTCCGATCGACTCAACCCTCACCACACACCCAAGACGCACGCAGCACTCTCCCCGAGTAAAGTGGCACCACGTGCCTTAACCGTATAACCATACTCTCCACCACGCATCATCATCACACAGATATAAGCGTAGTAGAAGTAAAGCATCATAAGTAAAATAAGCAAGCGTCTAGCCTATCAACAGGTGTGCGGGAGTAAGGTTGCGACAAGGTAAAGGCTCATCAAGCTGCGCTACCATGCAACCTATCATCTGGTGATATTCATAATTAAAGCACTAGCAACTAGATATTATGCCATGCGTAATAGGATCTACGAGGTTGGGTGGGGTGTGGCACCTGCGAAGTCATCTCCGAGCTCCTCCTCGTACTCGTAGTCGTCCTCCTCAAACTGCTCCTCCTCTGAAACGAGACATAATAGCCGCGTTAGCGGCTCCTATAGAATCAACACAAAGAAGCAATAAAATTCAATAACTCCAAATGCACTCATACACAAGCCTATGACATAGAGCTCATTTTTAGGAAAATTTGGACACTTGGTTCATATTTTTCGGAGTTCGTATGAAGAAGTTATGAATTTCCGAAGTTTATTCTATTTTCTGAAAAAGAAAAAGGACGGATTAACCTGTGCTGACACGTGGCAGCTTCTGATTGGGCCACGTGGCGTGCGGGAACAGTGCAACCGGGGCTGTGCTGACGTTATGCTGACGTCATGCACTGACGCGGGGTCTGAGGCTGGATGACGTCATGCTGACGTCAGCACTGACGGGGGACCCAGTCAGGGGCTGACAGGTGGGGCCAGTTCAACGGTCAACGCCGACCGGGCCTCGACGGGCCTGGGTAGGGCTGGATCTGGGCTGGGTTGGGCCGGCCCGGCCCAGACACGTGTCGTCTCACTAGCTGGGCCACGTGGCGGGTTGGACCTCCATCGGGCCGAGTCCACGGTGCTGTGGCTCATGGACCCGGTTCACGGTGCACCGAAGACTGGGTGGCTAGGTGGCACTGCGCGGTTGGCTGGCTAGGTCCACGTGGTGGACCTGGTCCACATGGGCACGGGAAAGTTTCCCCATCTTCCTCACGCACGCGACGGGCATGGCCGGTCGGCCAGCGGCAAGCAGGCAAGCGGCGCCCGCGGGCGGTGCAAGCTCGGCGGGCGAGCGGCTAGGGCGGTGCAAGGGCACGGCAAAGGTGCTGGTGGGGTCGTGGTGGCGCGCACGGGGCTTGGCTCATCGGCGCACGTACTCTGGCGGCGGCCGGCGGTGAGGTCGCGGCAGCAGGGCACCATGGCGCGCGAGACGCGTGATTAGCAAGCGCAAAGGCTTTGCAGGACCAGGACGTGCTCAGCGGTTGCTTCAATTTGGAAAAAGCGGCTCACAGGCCGGTGGCAGGCAGCAAGGCATGGCGGCGGGCGGCGGCGATGGCGAGGTCTATTCGCCGGCGAGACCTGGCATTGGCCTCCATCTTTCCCTCCATTCCTCGATTGGAGCAGCTAGGAGCTCCTGGACCTGCCTACCGTGGTGAGTGGAGGCTCGGCGGAGCGTGCGCGACGACGAGCGTCAAGACGGCGCGCTGGCGGCCGGGGTGCCATGGCGACCAGGGCCGCAAAGGTGCGTAGCCCCACTGTGGTCGTTGCCAGGTGTGGCAGAACCTCCTAAATCATATGGCCCACACGCATGATTATTGTCTAAACAGACTCCAAATAACCATGACT
>CM041640.1:2249979-2301215 GCA_023333625.1 Bothriochloa decipiens
ACAACTCGTAAAAAGAATTATTACTTTAGATAGAAGCATAAAACTCCAGAAAATTCTCCATCAGGTAATCCTCTGATTCCCAAGTGGCTTCTTCTTCTGAATGTTGATCCCATTGTATTTTGTACCACTTGATTGTTCTGCTTCTAGTAACATGATCCTTCTGATCCAAAACTCGAATTGGGTACTCAGAGTAAGTCAAATCAGGTTCAAGTTCAATACCCTCAACATCAATGACTTTATCTGGTACACGGAGGAACTTTTTAAATTGGGACACATGGAACACATTGTGCACAACCGACAATTGTTCAGGTAATTGCAGATGATATGCTGACTGTCCACATCTTTCTATAATTGGAAATGGCGGTGGCGGTGGCGTAGCTCGCGGTTCGACTCGGGGAAGGAGAAGCTGAGCTCGCGGTTCGCTTGGTGGAGTCGAGCAGCGGCTTCGGGTCCTCCTTCGGCGGCACGGACGTCAGCAGCGCGCGCAGCTCCGGCTCCGGCAACGCTCTGCTCCCGGCGGCAGCTCCTCCCCCGGCTCCTCCTCTCCTCACTTTACCCCTTCTCCTCAGCAGCAGCAAGCGAGAGGTGCGGCACGGTCAAGGCGACTGCGCGGCATGGGAAACCCTAGAGGCCGGACGCTCCTCCCTTTTATAGCGGCCGGCGGCCATGGCGGATGGCGAGGATGGCAGATGCCAATCCTGCGGCTGGGCGCGACCGCGAGTTAGGGTTAGGGTTCGGGGAAAGGCGCGGCGCGGGCAGGTGAGGATGGACGGCATCCGAGGCGCGGTGGCGGGTCACGGGCGAGCAGCGGACGACGGAGGGCGTCGTTTCTTCTTTTGGAACGACGGACGCGACGCGCGGCGAACAGAAATGGTAAAAGGTGGAGCTGACAGGTGGGCTCCGCTTGTCAGCGAGAGTGGTGGCGGGAGCGCGCGGTGACGCTGGCGTGCGTTTTGCCGATGGGCCGAGCTGGCCGGTGGGCCGCGCGTTTTGCCGATGGGCCGATCGGCGTGGCAGCGCGCGCGCGGGCGGCGAGCTGCGGCCTGGCTGGGCCGCCTTGATGGGCCGCGGCGCGAACGCGCGAGCGAGCGGCGGGCCGAGGCGGCAGGCTGACGCGCGGGACAGGCCGGACGGCCGCCAGCGGGCAGGCAGGCCGGCGCGCGCGACCGGGCTGGGCCTGCTGCTGGGCTGATCAGGCTTCTTTGGCCTTTTCCTTTTTCTTTCTATTTTTGAAAACCTTTTCCATTTCTATTTCTTGCAAAGCAACTAATTTAGCCACAACTCTAGGTTAGTGAGGTTAGTGACCATGATGTATACACCATGGTGGGTCCACTAGGGTCTCTAGGTCATGATGGCTCCATTTCCGGAGTTAGCAGGCATATATATATACATGTGATAAAAGGTTATTCGATTTTATTAGTCATCACATAAAATCGAATAAGAGGCAAAACATTCTTTGGTAATTAAATGCAATGCTCGGGCTATCGTCGGGTGCTATTTGCGCATCTATTGGCGGGTTTCCTACATGACATCCACCATACACTGGTAAACTTTAGAAAATTTTTTGAAAGCCCGTATTTTCGGTGACCGGATTTCTAGGGTTATTACACAAGCCCAATAATCCGAAGATTACCGAGGAACACCAGAACACACACGGCCCCTAAATTTGTCCAACGGCATGATACCGTAGATTACTTCTACTACAAGGACCGGGCAGTACAGAAGCAAGCATCCTCCTACAAGATGCGTGAAATACAATACGTATAGAGTTAGTATAAGAAAACTATGGCTTGAGTCATTTTCGATAAACGTTTTTCCGGAAGAGTTTCATCTTTACCAGAGAAATTGCTTCACAAGAACCGTTGAAGCCAAAACCTCAAGTTTGTATGATGATAATTAGATACTGCTGTGTAAATTGCTCGTCAAAGATTTTAAAGACTGAACATTGTAGGGCTTGCATTTTTGACACGTCACGTCATAGGTTAGGCTTAATTAGGCTTAGCACCAGCTCGTTCTACTGGAAAGGGGCTCGATCAGCGACCTGCTAACTGGATCCTTTGTTTTCACCTGGCACGCATGCTTTTTTTTGGCATATATAGTCCATGGTCCCGGATCAAAGGATAGGGTTTGTTAAGGTACAACTACAACTTAGTGCTCGACTTGCAAGACGCATGCGTGCATGTGTATGTACCGTACCGAGGTTTGCAGGTGTGGTCCTGGCCGTTGGTTTGTTGGATCACGTACAGACCGGCGACCAACAAAGCCGAAGCAGCTCATCATACGCGCCCTAATCTTTAGCATAAACAAACAGAGCAAACCACTGTCGTCCACTACTGGAGTAGCTACTACTAGTATTTGTATATATGTAATAGCGTGTTAGTTGTTGTTGCTTTAGAGGCAATCAAGGTTCGTGTTTATTGGTGAACGAGCACATCTTTATTATTCGCTGAAACCACCACTACAAGACTTTGCAGCTTGAGCTAGCATATATCAGTCGTGCTGCCCTTCATGTAGCCACACTGATCTCACTCTGCTTGCTTGAGCGCTTTCATTCGTTGGAAGAATCTCCCCACTCTGTCTCTGTGTGGACCAGACCATCCATCCACGAACTAATTTGTAATGCTGGTACTTATCCATACTCGACAGCACGCATTGGCTGGAAACATGCGTGTTTATCCGACTGACTAGCAGCCAACAACAAACTAAACCAACCGTGTCAATGCATCATGTGTCGCATCATGATTAGGAAACTAACAGTAGAGAGTTCTATAAGAGTATGTCCCTGTCAGAGTGTCAGTAGCTACTACTAGCTCCGTGTGGGGGACGACGTACTGGCCGGGATATAAACACGTAGGCTGCTATATTGAACAAAGTACCATATGCAATAATTCCTCCGATCTCGATCCAGTGGCAATCTAGCACGAGGCCGGTCAATTCTTGCCTTGTTTTCTTGTCGCTGATTTTGTTTGCTTGCTGTTGGTACTAAGCATACAACCAGATGTCCCTTCGTTTTGATACTAGCGATCGAGTGGTTCATCAGCTCTAAATCTGTTTTCAAATCAAGATGATGCTTCTTTAGGGCCACTACCATGCGGAAATTAAAAGTAGCCACTTCCACTCCGACGAAAAAGAAAAAAGGGATTTTTTTTTATAAACAAAAAGGGGATCTTTTTACATGCATAACAACTGCCGCCGGGGATTGTTTTCACTCAGGGTGGACGTATGCACCCACGGTTTTACGCTGTGCACCACACGATACAGCAAAGGTATCCCGGCTTATATATATCAATATGTGCTTCCTTCGTTCGGAAGGACAATTGCAATTCTCGTTTTCTCCTCGAAATGTTAAATAACTTTAAGTTTCAATGAATCTATCTCTAAAAAGAATAATGCGATAAGCATCAGATATTTTTTTCCTTATAAAAACAATGGAGACAAAGAATTATATATAAAATGTTGAATATTTGAATTATATACAACATGGTTTAGGTTTAAAAATAAGACAAAATGCATACATCATGATATAGACAAGCGTAAGCAATCCATATTCATATTCATCGCATAAGTAAATCTGCTAACGCCTACACATTCACAACGCACGTAACCAAACGTGTTAAAGTTAAGTTTAGACTGTACCCTATGCAGAATATGAGGTGAAGACAAAGAATTCCCATTACCATCAGTATCAGACATGACGGCTTACCAAACTTGATTGGTCTACTTGAAGTAGGATTTAGACACGACACGAGAAGTATGAGTGCAGTCCCTCGAGCGGTCTCTATGGAGTAGTCATGTTCCGTTGATGAAGCCCGCAAGCACTAGATCGAGCCATAAGGAACTGAGGAGCATGTGTGGAAGAGCATTTGCGCACGATGCGCTCTTCGAAAACTTAGTCGCCTGGCTACCAGTGGACAGAAGATCGCAGAGAGGCAAAAGGCAGCTGGAGATTGCATAGAGTAGCTTCAAGCACAAGAACTCCGTTGCTCTAAGCCGCATAAGTTGAAGTAGCGCATCATGTCCCGCCAAGGCCCACGGACAGGGCACGACGACATGTACATGTTTGTGGCCCCAAACTCTTCTCAACTTGTGTATGGGAGAGCACACTAGTTTCCTATTTAATTCGAACACTTTCCGAGCAAATGTTTCCATGTGTACTAATCTCATTGTCACTTAGCCTAATTATAGGCCCTTAAAAATTCTTTGATTATCGATTGCTAGATTAGTCATCGTTTTCTTTTTGACGGAGACAAAGGTACATGTCTCTTAAACTTTCTGAGCGACTGATGTGTGGTGTGGAAAAGAAGAGGCTTTAGCTAGCAGTGACGTGAACCGGTGATGTGGCGTCGAATGTGTTCTTGTTTGCGCCATGTATGGATGGATGGCTTTTGCGGGAAAAAGAGATGATCGGTGGCGTAGATGACAGCATATTACACAATTACGTATGCAGCTATATGTCTCTCAGCGGCTGCGAAGACAGCAGCGTAAGGTCAAGAGGCAACGACGGCAGGCACGCACCTGTCTGTGCTCCTCATCAGCTTGTCACGTCTTGTCTCTCGTGATTATCGCCTGGATTTGGTGTTGCCGGTTGCAGTTGCAAGCAGCATCATGACAACACAACGCACCTGTTCTCCTTTTTCTTCTTTATTTTGTTTTATTTTATAAAATAAAAACGCAACGCACTTGTGTTCATGGCTTTATTATGCCGTACCAAAATGGTGAACTTTTCTTAGTGTTTCTAAGTAGTATATATGGGAATCATGCTGGGAAGCATTTTAGGGAAAGTTTATACTAAATTTTGAATACCTTCCGCTATTTTAGTAGCGCATACTACTTTAGAGACTATTCTCTCTCTTTTTTTAAATGTAGTATTCCCTCTATATTGGTAATTCAAGTCATCTTGAATCATTAATAATTTTTTGATTTGTTGAGTTTCAAAATACGAAAACCATATGATTTGTCTTGAAAAAGATACATATACCACTTTTTAAAACATACTTATAGAAATAAGAAGTCAAAGTCTCTAAAATATAAATAACGGAGCAACGGTAGCTAGGTTAGACAGGACAGGACGCGTGCTCCTGTGCGTGTTAGTGTTAAGTACACCTAGTACAAAGCTTTGTTGCCTGCCAACGAGTACTTTGGGCAAGACTAATCCAGCAGACAACTGACACGGCGACACGTACGATCGATACGGACGGCCGGGTCGCTGTCGCAAGTTGCTGTTGCCGAACTGCATGGCTGAGCCGCCTGATGCCTGTCCCAGGCCCAGGCACAAGTTGCGCGCCCAAATTGGCGTGTCTTGCCGAAAGAAGAAAGGAGAGGCCGGGCCGGTAACTAACGATGGTTTTTTCCTTTAGTCAGTCTGTGGGGCACACCACGCGGCACATGGAGTGGCACATGGAGTGGTGTCAAACCAAAAGAGCAAGTGACAAAAATACCAGTCTTGATTGCACGGTTCACAAAGCACGAGTAGAAGATTCATTTTTTCCTTATCTAATACTCCGTAATTAACTCTACTAGGAGTGGGTCTAGTCTAGTCTAAACTTGTTTGATTTTGGGAATGGATAGTACTCTCCGAGTCTCACTGCATAGAAAAAAAAAAAAGATTCAATTCACTTTTCAAGAAACTAAACGATTTGAAGTTTAATCTAAATCATATAAAAAATAATATTCGATATATTCCAATCTATAAGCCATTTTGTTTTTCTAAATTCATTGTTTTTGCTATGTGTCATGACATAGTAGTAATCTGTATCTAGGCGCATAACAAAGCAATGTATCTAGAGAACATAACGACTTGAATCAACAGTGATCCTTCATTATAGATCTCGATCTTCTCCTCTCCTTCCACCACAACCACTTTTCTTCGTTAATCCTTACCACTACAAAGAAGTATCGGCAGTGGCGTTCTACCACCGGTAAGAAATAGCGCTAACACTAGATTAGCTCTTCAAACTTGTCGATGTCGAGGTACATTCCCCATCCTAAATCCAAAGTTCCCAATTCAATTTATGAGAATTCTAGTTCTTTTAGTAGTACAAGTTGCTAAATTGCAATTTATATATGTCTTTTTCATAGATACATGATTTTTTATCGCTTTTATAAAAGAAACACATATATGATAGAAGAGACATGGTATTTTCAAAGGAAAAAGTGAGAGATTGGATAAGAAAAAAAGGACACATGACAAAAGACCGGATGCCCATGAGGCATCAGCTTCGGTGCTGGATCGAGTGGTGTAAGATTTGGTTCTTTTTCCATGAGGTTTGGGAGATGCAGATCGTGCAGCCCTAGATGCATACACGGCGCCATTTTCTTTTTTTTCTTTATTTTTCTCCAGCCCATTGAAAAGTGTACAATGGCGGGGATGGCGTGCGTGCGGTGTTCCCCACAGGAGAATTTTGTGTCGCACTCAGTGGTTGGCTTTGGCCATCAGCCCATGCCCCATCAGACCATCACCCTTTCTTCTTTTCAAGTTTTTTTTTCTTTAGTTTTTGTTCTCTTGCTTCCCTCGTACGCTACATGCCATCCCTCGTCATCAATACAAGCAGCCCTGGCTGCGACACGAAATACTGACTACCTTTTTATTTATATATCACTGGCATTGTATCCATGCTTCGCTACGGGTTAACTAAATTTTTTAATTAAAAACATAAAGATCGTACGATAAGATAATAATATCATAAAATTAAATATCAACGCTAGAGTGACATTTAATGCAAAAAAATAAAATTTATGAAATTAACATAATCATGGAGAGCATGAAATCTAATGCTCACTGATTCAACGATGTTATCTATTTTGCACTATTATGTATGAATCTGAAGTTGAGATTCTCAACTGCATAAAGTGATATTTAAGTTACCATCAACGCCTAACTATTTAAGCTTGACATTAGAAATAATGCACTGTTATTTAGTATGTTTTAAAATATAAATTAATACCATTACAAAGATTTCGGTGTTTCGGCCCCAGGGGTCAACACCAACGAGTAAATTCGTAATTACGTGCTCTCCTAATCCGGTGGGTGATGCAAGAAGGACACGGCGATTTATCCTGGTTCAGGCAAAGAAGGCCCTACGTCCAGCGAGGGGAGGATAGTTCGTGTTATCTTGCACCGAAGCGCTAGTACAAGGGCGAGTACAAGCGGGTGTGAGAAGCATGAGCTAGAGCTTGAGCGTCTCGGGTGCTTAGCTCTCTACTTCACACTGTCTCAACGTGTTTTTCTATGATCTAAAGCCTTAGCATATGGTGCTCTCAGATCTTGGATCCTCTCTAGCTAAAGTCCTGGCTCCTCCTTTTATAGGCGAAGGAGGGGCACAGGAGTACATGTTTTTAGTGCTAACGTGGTCGGTGACGTATGACGCCGATGTCGATCATGTCGGTGTCGCTGTAGAGGTGTACATCGGCATGGGAGGTTCTGTAACCGTCGCGTCGGGAGTTGTTAAAGTGTTGACCGGAGTTGTTGAAGTCCCGCTCGAGGGTCGGCGTGACAGAGCCGAGGGGCGACGGTCGAGGCCTCAGGTCGAGTCGAGGGGGTCGAGGCCCTTCGGATAAGGCCGATTCCCGGGAGATGCGGGGAATGTGTTGACTTTTGAGCCTCGAGGAGGTGTCGGACGGGACACAGTGCTTGGTATGGCGTAACAGTGAGGTATGATCCGCGGGATTCTAGGGTAGGGGCGGCAAAAGCAGGATTCGACTGCCATACTCGCAACTGTTGCTGTAACTGTGACCATACGGTTAGGCGGGAGCAGGTAAAATGCATTGAATGCGCCTGGATCCCGTACGGGGGGTAGGTAGTCGAGGGGTATACTGTGCTCGAGGGCTGCCTATTCACACGGGCGAAGTTCCGTCCTTGAGGGCGGGCTCGTTCGTTTGAGCGAAGTTCCGTCCTCGAGGGGTCCCCGAGTTGTACCCTCGAGCGTACAGTCTCGGTCCGCGTGGTAGCCCGTCGAGCAGGCTGTGGCTTTAGGTTGTCGACGCCTGTTCGTAGGGCGGCCCAATATGCCTTAGCCTGTGGGCTTTCGAGCGATAGTGAGGGATGTCGTTGGAGGGTTTGCGTTGCTGACTTCGGGGATTAGTCTGATTAATCGAGGGTTTGGGGTACCCCTTTTCCAGGTACCCGACAAAAGAAATTTTGTTCTTTCAGTAGTTATAAAAATTTACATTTTGTCGTTCTCTTCTACAACCTTTGATTTGCCTATCTCTTCTCCAACTTTGATTTGTGAGGCACATGGCTTCATCATTGCATACTGATTTAAGTGTTTCATCATTGTCCGCTGGCATGCTTCTACGGTTAGTCTTGTATCCAATCCAATATAATGAGATTTTGTCTTTTGTATTATCTTCAAGTGAACAAAAGACTCTGTAGTTCAAACCACAGGCTCAAGTAAAAGATCCTATGTAGTAGAAGCAAATGAGTACCCTAGTGGTTGCGGCTGTTCATGGGCATCTTAGTCGTTGCAGCTATCCAGAGCGGATTTCATGTTGTAGAACACATTGAACATCTAGAAATATATAATCATGAATTATGAGGTATAGCTTGAAATGTAAAATTTAATAAGGAAAGTACTACTACTACCACCATTTAAATTTTCTTCACCCAATTAACTTTTAGGCTATAGTATATCACATCAGAAAATTATTCCATTTCTTAAAAAATACTATCATACCCAAGATCATACTGCAAAATACTCCTAGTATCATTTACTATGAAAGTTTATTTTCTCAGAAAATCCTAATGAGGCATGGAGTGATGAATGTGTTATGTGTACTATGAGGCATGGAGTGAAACAAGTCTAGCCATCAATTACTAAAAAAATTGCTTTTTCAGGAAATCACGATGAAGCTTCACAGCAGGAAGCTACCAAGGAGGTCCCAAACATTGTGTGGACAACCATGAATGCTTTTTAATAATTAGAATAAATAGCTTTGCAGGAAATTTTTAAGTCTCCATTTGCTGTTTTCATCAATTTTATTGACCATACTTGAAACATGACAAGTACCATTAGTCAGTGTGAGGACAGGTTTCAGCAAAGCCATCAGGACGCACCTGCACTCCACGTATCCACACGTCACATGATACCTTTAGTTATGCGCAAACATTTACCCTGCAGTAAGTATGGAAATATATCTTCTTTGAACAACATTTAACCTGCAGTAAGTATGGGTATATATCTTCTTTGAACCAGGAATTAGAGCAATGAAATTGGATAGAAAAAGCATTCCTAACTACTGACTACCATTATTCCTATTCCATAAATAATGATCAGTTACTAAAGACGGTATACCTAGCCAAAAATAGCACAAACCTCTTCTCATACCTTGTTTATCAACAAGTTTAGACAAAAAATCATGCACTCTAACAATTTGTAGAACCATAGTAGTGTAATAATGAAATTCTAGTCAAGAGTAGTAATGAAATACCTTTGGTGGAGCAATTGGTTATTCTTCAGGCAAGAATAACTCAAGCTTGGAAACTCCTCCTGGAAGTAGTCCAATCAAAGTTATTAGGGACCTTATTAGAAAACACAAAATTTATATACTGTGATTCTCAGCTTACATGGAAACTTGACACAAGGATGATTTAAAGAGGTGACACTAACTCATCTGAAGTGAAAATTGGATATAATATATCTGTGCTGCAAAGCAAGAAACCACTATTTTGTAAACGTTAGATTTCTCTAGGATGTAATCCCCATTCACTGAATCAGTGGTTAGGATGGTTCCCAAATGCATGCTGAACATAAAATCAATTTATGTGTGCAAAACAATCTTAACTGCATTTCAAAGCATTTTGCAAGATCAACTATTCCTATGAGCCACCATCATAAACCCACGGTAGAAGTAATACAGTGCCCCATGTTACCTTGCTGTTATCCTCAAAGCTAATCGCCCATCCCACAAAATAAAAAAAGCACTAATCACCCATAGGCACTTGCACAGCTTGGAGGAATAACCCACCACACGCCCACACTATATGTGTTGCATGGGTGAACTGAGGTCCTCAACTCAGCTATGTTTACCTAAAAAACCACGGGTGATGTCCATGGCATGATGATGCAAGCTATTATATTATAGATTGATGACAATTATACAATAGTAATAGTAGTAGTAAACAGAATATGCATGCAAGCAAGTATATTATAGACTGATGAACACCATACAGTGTGGAACACATAAACATCCATGCAAGACTGAAAGGAGTAACTTCAATTTAAAATCTGTAAAACTGAATTTCTCAAGTTTGAACTTCACCAGGTTATTAGCGAAATCATGAATGCAAGATCGAAACTGGTTGTTGCTTAAGAATTCTTTATGCTTGTCTCGACGATCCAAATCCTCTGAATCCTCAAACAAAAAATGCACCACTTAACAACCAATTAGCAGTATGTCGATGGTGAAAAGTACATTGCTCCACTTGAAAACCCCTCACTTATAGGCCACCTATCTTTAGGTTCCATAATTAGCTTCGACTACACATCAGCAGTGAACATAGGGGCAGTGAAAGCAAATGGCAAATGAATTGCTCATAACGTATAATATTACATAATAAAGGAATTATAATAAAGTATGCAGTTTTGTGAAAACCAAACGAAACTAATACAATGCTATGCTATAATTAACGAACTCACATTCAACCTTTTTAGGTTCATACCAATAACCAGACTCTGTTAAAGTGAGAGTGTGTACCTATGAGAGGTGGAAGAGACCAATGAGGCACAAAGTCTGCAGATACTTCATTGTTGACAAATCGTCGAGCACCTTTGGAACAGTACACGAAAGTAGAATGAAAAAATAACATGTCATCTCGTCTCCCAGGTTTGGAATCACGAAAGCATGGATTCTGACAAACTGAAAAGAGTGTGGAACGGATGATGCTACCTGAGAGACGATGGGACTCCCTTCTAAGCGGATATGTGGCACACCTCTCGCAGAGGGGCATCACCCGCTAGAGATGGTGCGGTTGTAGGCTGCAGGCGCCTCGAGTTGGAGGTGGCTTAGATCCTTAGGGAGCAGAGCGTGTGGGTGGGGAAGCAAGATACAGATCACGTCGTAGTCTTGGGAGGATATCCACCGCTCATCGCTGCGCCGCCGGAGTCGTGGAGTCATGCCGCTCGCCGCTGCGTCAAAGCTCGGACCTCGGAGTCGTGTGGGAAGTCACTAACGAGAACGACGTGATGGCACGGGTGTGTCAGTAGGGATCGACGACGACCCGGCTTCGTGCCTCGCCAGACTACATCGCCCCCACCACGGTCTCACCTAGCTCAGAGGCGGCGGCCCCCGCGGCGTTCTCGCCTCGCCCAGTTGCGACCCCTTGCATGACCACGGGGAGGCGGGCAGGTGAACCACGTCATTGATGTTGAATCACGGGATAGTTTATCTCTTTCCTTTTAGAAGCGGTTTTCTTTTAGATCTTTCCTAGAACAACGTGATTGACGCATGAAACACGAGGTGAATCACAGGATTAACGCTGAATCATAGGAGCGGTTGCCTTTTAGATCTTTCCTTTTTGAATATCGCAGGGAACGCTCACGCGCGTGAGAGCGAGGCTAGCATGGCAAAGGCAGAGTCATGGTCCCACAATAGAATGTCGCACAAAAAGTTATCCATGTTTTGGTCTTTTTATTTGTGGGAGATTATATGTTTCAACTTGTGCACTTTTAAATCCAATAAAAACATATTCATCACAGATATATGCCACAAAACAACCTGTAGAATAATAGTTGAGACTGTATAAATTTGCTTGGCAATTGTCCAAAATATGGTAGGATCCCAACCAGGGCATTGTGCCCAAACAACTCAACAAACGGACGCAATTAATACTAAATTATGACATGCAACAATAACGCTTGTTTGATAATAATGATTGCTTGGTGTAGCTAGCTTCTAAGGGCACTCACAATGCAGACTCTATGATAGAGTCTAAAGTTATTTATTACCTCGAATACTGTGAACTTAGAGTCTAAATAAGACTTAGAGTCTTGTTTTTTCTCCCTCTTTTTTTAATAAATATGCTTCCACATCAGCAAAATACCGTAAATAAGAGACAATAAATAGTCTTAGACTCCGTGTTAGAGTCTTGCATTATGAGTGCCCTAGTAATTAACTAAAACTAGGTAACGTACCGTATGTTTCAATTTTAGTTCAACTTGATGCGTATGCGTCATCTTTATTAGCTTCCACTAACAAATCGTACAACAAAACGAAAGGAGACGATATAGACTCAACACACTCAAGTTCAGGTTCGTCTTCATCTGTAGTAGGTGCAGCCTTTTGCGGTCGTTATTTTCTGAAGCTGCCATTTGGTCTACGGATCCATGAATCTACACTCGCGGACCGGTGTTCTTTAACTTAAAAACATAATATTGTATTGGTAAGTGCTTTTGCCTTTTATGTGTTGGGAGTAGCAAGGATTCCTGCGGAAAGTATGCTTCTATCTTGGTATTCCCTCCATTCTAAGAAATGGCGCAATTCTAAAACAATATAAGCACTATGTTAAGCGTATTAAGTTTGATTACATTTATTAAAAAATTACTAATATCATTTTTACTAATGTATTTAGTTAAACTACACTTTAACTGAGAATAATGCACCTACTATATTCTTTTAGGGCCGGTGGTAGTATTTATGCAAAGTACTTCTCCATAAAATCTAGGTAGAGATACAATCAAATTGTTAAAAAAAAGAAAAGAAAGGTAGAGATACAATCGAGCATTTCATCTCATCTAGAATGGCTCCAATGATGGTACATAGGATATATAACTAACACATTTCTACTACTCCTTCTGTCCAAAGAAAACATACAATTCTAAAATAGTGCCTTGTTAAAGAATGCCAAATTTGAATAGAATTATACAAAAGAAAAAAATATTTATCATACTACATATGTATCATTAGAATCATCAAGTTGTACGATATACTTTTCTGCGTTATAAATGTTAATAATTAATCTATATATTTAGTCAAGCTTTAGATATTTCAATTGAGAATGCATTATTTCAGGTACAGATGTAGTAAGTCCTAAAGCTTTACATCCCAGAAACTCTTTTCCTATCTTCAAATCCACTTTTAGGTTTACTCCTTTCTCAAGGTAATCGAAAGCCGGCATAGATTTTGGACCGTGTAGTTCTGTCTTGGTTTACCAGGGGAATAGCTGTCCTTGTCGTTCAGGGTTGAGCTACGGCGCCCACCACGAGCGTGCAGCCGCTGGCCCGCTGCCGGTGCCAAGGACAACAAGAGTCCAGTTTCACTGTCCTCGCGCACCTGTGTCTCCTCCACGAGCCAAGACACCGACAGATGGGACCACCAACAGTCACCCCATCCTGGTCCCACTCGTTAGTGACCCATTCAGAACGCCTCCCCTCGTGAGAGCAGAGCAGGCGCACCAGCCATCCAATCCCAGCGGTTACTGTTTGCCAGTTCGTGATTCCATGCCACCAACGACAGCCAGATTCGAGATTCGCTTTGGGCCCACCCGCCGAGGCGCGGCCCATCCCGCCCGGTTCAACTCCACCCCGGCCCGCTTCCGCCCGTCCGATCCGCCCCCTCCTTCCGCATCCTCGCCGTCCGCGAGTCGACGGCTAGGATCCGCGCATCGCCCGCCAAAATGCCAGAATGGCAGGTCCGCGTAATTTCCGCCAGAACTCGAGGGCGGTTCCCCTCCGCCGCCCCAGTTTTTTTATACAAAACGAGAAGGCATGGGCGTGATGAATTGAAACAGCCTAGCGCTAGGAGCCTAGGGGTAGTAGGGTGTTTAAGAACAAAGACTCCGAACCAAAACCCGACGCGACTTTTTTTTTTGTTCGTTGGTGTTGTTGTTCTAGAATAGAATACTTACTCCATTAGAAGAAGAAGAGAGATCAAACGGGCCGTGGAAAAAAGAGAGGAGGGTTTCGTTCGCGTGCGCCGAGCTGATCTATTTAACACGCGACGCGACGGGAGGAGCATCTCGCCGCTCGGTTCGGGCGTCCCCGAGAATTCGCCCGCAGCGAGCAAGTGAGAATTCGAATTGGAATTTGACTTGTGGCTGCAGCTGCTGCGTTCGGTGGGCTGGAATTCTCGCCGCCTCCCCTCACGGGGTGAGAGGCGGTGGCGGTGGTTGCGGGCGGCGCGCGAGGAGCGTCTACGGCCTCGCGCCATTGGGTACGAGTGCGAAGGCGGCCGGGGCTGAGCGGTGGGAGGCGGCCGTTGGCTGGAGGCAGCTCAGGCAGGTGAGTTGGACCGGATTCCGTGTTCGTACTTCGTGGTGGGGGAATTTGGACGGCTTCTCTCGTTGCGGTGGTTGCTTCGGTGGGTGGGGGCGGCTGGCGGCTCTCCCCGGTCGCCTCGCCGCCCACTCGCCTCGATCGGATCCTCCTCGGGAGTGGGAAAATGCGAGGCTCAGCTCAGCGTGCGGCGGGCACGGCTTCCGAGGCGGGGCTTTCTTTGGTGCTCGTGCAGGGGATTCGGGGAGCTTCAGGCTTGTGTCGCTCGGTTGGCTGTTTGATTGCTTTCTGGTTCGATTTGTGCAGGTTGATCCAGGTTTGATCGCGCTTCGGCTTCCTGTTGGATTTGCGGGTCGTGTTTATGGGCGGCTAGATCGGTGATTCCTCAGCTGCTCTCGGTGTGATGGCAGCTGACTCCAGCATGGGGTTTCACCAGGGGATCACCGCCTCGCTGTACAACCATCACATGCTCTCGTTCCAGTCCAACAGCGACGTCGGCATCAGCGGCGGCGGCGACGTCACCGGTGGCATGGTCATGGCCCCGGCGAGTGTGAGTGCCAGTGGCGGCAGTAGCAACGCCGGGCTGTTCCTCTCCCCCAACACAGGGGTCGTCGGCAACGCGCCGGGGGTTGCCCCGTCAAGGACCTCGTCGGGGGATGCGTTCCGTGGCAAGTATAAGTACGTCACTGGTCTTCCTTCCGATTGGAGTGACCGTGAGGTAGCCATACTCAAGGAAGGGCTTGTCAGGTTAATTCATTCCCCATTCTGTTTCCTGAATTGCTTTTGCCTGTACTGGACTGTACTTTTCTGTTCTGTTGCTCATGTGGAACTTGGTTTGCTTTCTTTCGCACCTTTAATGTGTTCTAAGGTTGTGGAGCATCAATTATAAAGTCTAAAGCAATGATTATGCAACCGGGTCTTTCCTTAGTCGGTTTTCAGTTAAATTGAACACTTTCTCTGTTGTGCTTGTGTCGCTATTCAGGTTACTGTGGAACAGCACTTGGTTTCTCCATGAGTACTTCGTCATAGCCACACTCTAGTGCTTTATGACCTTTGTTTTTTTTGCATCACCAATCAGGCGACAAAACTCTAGAGCATTAGTTGTTCACAAGTGCTGCTATCTGCTTCTCAAATTTGATCTGAGAAACTATTCTTTTTGTTTCCACTTCTAATTCCTCCATCGGTATTTGCAGATATGCTCGTGAACCTAATATCATGAAGTACATTAAGATAGCAGCTATGCTTCCAAACAGGACCATCAGGGATGTTGCGCTTCGATGCTGGTGGGCTACAGTTAAGTCACTTCTTTCAGATGTTTTGATATTTCTTCCTCGTGCTTGTTTGATTCCAATGTTCATTCTGGCCTTATTCTGCACTCCGTTTGTGAACAGATTCTTATTTTTGCCAAAAAGGATGTGCAACTCTTGAACACCCTTCTGGCCTTCCCTCTTTTCCTTTTCTTTGCTATTTCGCGGGACGCATTAGTTTTTCATTAGTTTATTTGCTAATCTGACATCATATATTGTACCCAAAATCTGGCTTGTAAGAAGGGAACCTGTATATTGCTTTTGAAGTTATACACACTTATACTTGGTGACCAATTACCAAGTGTATATAGAGTATGGCACATAATGATGGCTTTCTTGGCTAGAAGTTTACGGTATGCTCATGCCGGTTGCAATCTGTACATAAACATGTTGATGGCCCGTTTGTAAGGGGGCCTCCCAGGCATTGCCCGGCCAGAGAACCCATACTGGTCCTAGGCATCCGAAATTGGACGCCTGGGACTGCTGTCTCGGGGACTTTTGGGGGTTGCTGCATGTTTTCGTTCTGACATTGTTTTGCCAACAAGTTTCTTTATTACCTTCATCAGTACAAGAAGGATAAGTAGGCCACTATGGTATGCTGACTTATTTTGATTATAGCAGGGTAAAGAGAGAAGGAAAAAACCTGAAGGATTCTATACAGGGAAAAAAATGAGAGACATGAAGGTAGTTCTGAATTTATGTGTGGATCATTTAAATAACTTTATTTTATTGCGAAGCTTTTCACTTGCCTAGTATTTTCTTCATTTCTTTTCTTGATGTCAATCATGTTATTTCTGATAAAGTTTCTCTACAGCCAATCCAGGACAAAATGGTTGCATCTGTCCCAATAGCTAATTTCAACATGACACCTACAACCAATGTAACCCCTTTTTCGATATCAATGCAGCATCCAAATCAACAAAGTCAAGTTCACAAAGAAGGTTAGCCTCCATCCGTCTCTTTGTTTTTTCCCCTTCTGTTCATAATATCATTTTCACTTCATCAGCAAACAGTCTTAAGGTCTCATTTTCTATTTGGTAAAAGAAGGTCTCTAAGTAATCTCATTAGACTGTGAGTGGGGCCAAATGTTAGAAATTAGTTGGTTTGATCACTATTCTCTTTAGACTCTTATTATGATTTAAGTACAAGTTGATGGTTTCCATTTTCCAAGATTATGCAACATACTTCATTTGCTTGTAGTATATTCTTACTGTGATGGAAACAAATCCTACTCAGCATTTCCATGATCCCGATAACTCAAATTTTGAATTATGAATCCCCAATCTCTAAGCATATCTCTTAATCCCTAGAAGCTGTTATAGTTAAAATACACTGGCAGGTGGGAATAGTTTGATTTGGTGTTATTTCATGGCGACAAGCTTATAATGCCATCAAATATGCCACAACTGGATAAGAAAGTGAATTGCTGCTTTGAAGATCAATTTGTAGGGCTTGAGTATAGCTATGAAAGGTCATTTGCATATACGGCAAAGAACCTGCTACCATGTCTACACTATACACCCGGATTCCTTTTGCTGTTGCCCTTCAGTGTAACATTCAAGGAAGATGTCACAGTAATAAATTTTGGCATGTAGGTTTTATTTTAAATTTTCCATCAAGATTCATATATTCATTGTGAGGAACTCCTATGATAGTACTCCATTCCAAATTGTAAGTCATTCTGGCTTTTCTAGGTACATACCATTTATTATGTATCTAGACATAATATTCATTTAGGTGCATAGCAAAAACTATGTAATTAGAAAAGCCGGAAGCCCAGAACAACTTACAATTTGGAATGGAGTAATAAAAAAGTGGACTTTCCTTTTGTAACTGCATCCGTATATCCAATTTTGGTCTTGTTTCTTCCATCAAAGCCCATTTCTATTTCTTAATTCTGCAAAAGTATGATAATAGTAATGTAAAAGAAAACTTTCCTTGTGTCATGTACCTGCATACTTATATCTGATATTGATCTTACTTCTACTGATCCTTATGTGGTTGCATTCTGAAGCAGCTCCTGTTGTCGACAGTGCAACCCAGCGTCTCCTGGAGGAAAATAATCAATTGCTTAATCAGATTTCTGCAAATATTGAAACATTGAAGGTCTGTATTTACTTATACTTGACATGTCTATGGTCTGCACTTGCCCTTTTTGTACTCTCGAGTGTCAGAATTATTCATATTTAACTAGGGTTGTTAGTCATACACAATTATATTGCCTATTAAAATTGCATCACTATTTCGTTCATGATTCTACCAGAAATGGATATTGTCCTCTTACTGTTATATATATATGCTATAGTTGTTATTAGTTGGATCTAAGGTGAAACTGAATGGAAAAATTTATAGAATTAATCAACAAAGAGTAGATGCCTTGCTTGTTTAATTCTTACATAACCTGAAATAAGCTATAAAAGTGCCTTTGGTTTCGTTTTGCACTGCCTGTGTACAACCCTAAACACATGAAAGTCCATTATTTTGAGGTTTCGTTTAATATTTCAGGGGATTAATGTAGTCTTATTCTTTGAATGTTTGGGTTTGACATTTGTTTCATGAAGAATATTCACATATGACGATACAACAACAACAACAACAATAACAACATAGCCTTTTGTCCCAAGCAAGTTGGGGTAGGATAGAGATGAAACCCAAAAGAGGCTTGAAAACAAAGAACACATAAATGGTACAAGAAAAAGATTACGGTTCAGGCACGTTAATTGCTAGTCTCCAAGCGCTCCTATCCATAGCTAAATCCTTAGGGATATTCCACTCCTTAAGGTCTCTCTTAACCGACTCGTCCAAGTCAATTTAGGTCGACCTCTACCTCTCTTTACATTATCGACCCGCTTTAAAACCCCACTACGCACCGGTGCCTTAGCAGGCCTCCTTTGGACATGGCCAAACCATATCAACCGGTGTTGAATCAATTTTTCCTCAATTGGTGCCATCCCAACCCTATCCCGAATATCGTCGTTCCGTACTCTATCCCTCCTTGTGTGCCCACAACACCATCGTAACATACGCATCTCTGCTACACTCAATTGCTGGATATGTCGCCTTTTTGTAGGCCAACATTCAGCACCGTATAACATCGCCGGACGAATCGCTGTCCTATAAAACTTACCTTTTAACTTCTGAGGCACCCTTCTGTCACAGAGGACGCCTGAAGCTTGACGCCATTTCAACCAACCGGCTGAAATTCTATGCCTAACATCTTCATCAATGTCACCATCCTTTTGTAACATCGATCCTAAATACCGAAAAGTATCCTTCTTGGCCACCACTTGCCCATCGAGGCTAACGTCTCCCTCCTCATTCCTAATCGCGCTGAAATCGCACCTCATGTACTCGGTCTTGGTCCTACTAAGTCTAAACCCTTTCGACTCTAACGTGTGCCTCTATAGTTCTAACTTCCTATTAACCCCTGCCCTAGTATTCACATCTGCCCTACTAAGTCTAAACCCTTTCGACTCTAAACCCAATATTCACATCTGACGATATCATGTGAAATAAACCCGTCAGTCATCATATAACTTGTTGGAATGTGTCGCTTTTGTTGGCTTGATGAAGGATAAACGTAGGTTTCTTGGGTATTAGAAAACGTGATAAGTTTGGAATCCAATTGATCATAACTGTTTTCATTCCTGGTTTTCTTGCAGACAGTGGATAACACAGATCTTTTTCTCCGCACGAGTAATAACATCAAAACAATTTTAAACAGGTACAGCGTTGTGATCATGCAGAACATAGAGTTTCTGAAACCTTCTCCCCAGAAGGGTAGAGGACCTTCTGCAATAGATTACAGAATTAACATAGGCTGAGATCTGACACTACTGATGTTACTTTTGCCGTATTCTTCTGCAATAGATTACAGAATTAACATAGGCTGAGATCTGACACTACTGATGTTACTTTTGCCGTATTCTTCTGTACTATGTTTCAGAATGAGCGAAACGCCTGGTATCATGGGTCAGATGCCTCCATTGCCTTTATCCATAAATGAAGACCATATGAATTCTCTTATTCAACTGAACAGACTGGTAAGAACACACAACCTGTTAGCAAGCAGGAGAGATGGATATATTTCCACGCAACTTTAACAGCGGGCCCTCGATTGTGTCTAAGCATCATTTTATTATTCTGAAAGGTTGCATCATATGGTATCGAAAGCATTCCTCATCATACGAAGCAAGAGCCATGAAGCTAGTCTACCATACCCAGGGGGGAAAGATGATAGGACCAGATGGCCGGAACTCCTGCAATTCTGTAAACGTGCTGTTGAGGAAGGCTTACATGTTATACTGACCAAGCGCCAGGGACAATCACTGCTTTCCAGTTCCAGATAATGTTTTTGCAGTGATCTGATTGTTTCCAACCCATCTGCCTGCCTGCCCACCAATTGTTGAAGCATTTGGAAGAAGTCTGCAGTTGTGCGAGAGCCGCAAGCTATTTGCTGCTGTTTGTGTTTGCATTATCCGGCATATAGACCAGAGTATGAAGACACTTGATCCTGGACTCCACAAGTGACTGTAAATATTGGACGGCTGGAAGCGTTCCATATTTTCTTTCTCTGATTGCTCATGAATGTACTTCTTTTCTTCTTTCTTTTTTTTCGGGTGCCCGGACAGGGTTGCATTGCTCTCAATACGTAACTATGTACGATAGCCACCGTTGGGATTTGACTTTGCCAGAAAACTTTATGCCCTAACTTTAAAGTTAACTTCGTAGACAAACTTTATACCAAAGTTTAAAGTTGACTTTGTCAGAAAACTTTATGCCCAAAGTTTAAAGTTAATTTCGTCAGAAAAGTTTAGAGACAAAATATTTTCTATACTTAATAAATTTCTAGTGCAGGAAATAGCGTAGAGAAGTTATTAACTTCGCAGGAAAAGAATTTGGTTTCATCAAAGAAATATAAATTTAGAACTAGCGAAGTGAAAATTACCACTTTGTTCCACTTCTCTTTAGTACAAATGTATAGAAGATTGTAACGGTAAAAATATAATTTATGTAATTGGTGAAGTCAGAGGTCCCTATAAATACCTCCTGACTCACATTTTAAAGTCGGGTTGAAAACCCAACATTTGGCGCCGTCCGTTTGCGTGTGGTTGAAGATATCCACGACCACGTTAAAGATAAAAAGAAACATCGGTCGAAGAATAAAAATACTTTAGCGAAGTTGAGAAGCGGAACAAGCAAGTAAGGTCCAAAGCGGAAGAGCTAAAGACATATGCAAGGCGAAGTGTAAATTACTACTAGGTTCTTCTTCTAGGAGGACCACAACAACATTGTAATCAAATAAGATAAGTAGCTTCGGCAAGCATCTTTGGAAAAAAAAAAAGCAAATCTCCAAGAAGTCTTGGTCTGCTCCCAGTTGCATGCAGGAAATGGACAGCTAGCTCGGATGTCAAATCAAGTAGAAGCAACATATACGTAAAGCACTATCCAAACAAAGTACTGGTACAGCAACCAGTGAAGTCAAAGCTAAAACGACGCTATATGTTCAATATTCAAACATGACGTCGTCAGCCAAAGCTGGAAATTTTACACTAAGCGAAGTCTACTGTATGTCAAAAAGAAAAAAGGGGTAGCGAAGTCTACTGCTATATATATATATATTCAAAATGTAGTCTTCAGCCAAGCCAACGACCAAAACACAAGCGAAGTCTACCCCAGCTAGACTCCCAGCAAACATGCATGTTCGTTTAAACCAGACAAGAGGAGACACATCCATGCAAATATCTGCTAAGGAATACATGCAAAGTTACGCACATATCCATACACGTGAACCGTGGCAAGGAACAGAAAAGAAGACAAGAGGCAAGAGCTAAAAGCACAACTAGGTACGACTTCGCCAGTCCAATCCTACCTCCACAAACAATGAAGTTCCAAAGCAAGTTGAAGCAAAATAGTAAGTGAAGGCAGAGGCATGACTCATTGAGCCCTCAAGCGCGAAGACAAGTATATATATATATATATATATATATATGCAAAGGCTTTAGGATAATCCAGTCTACTTGATGACACGGAGTTCCACAGTTTTTCTGTGCGAAACCAAGCAGACAGTAAACTAGAAGCTTGCAGACTTATTTTTTTCCTCCACAACATTTTATATATCAGCAAAGTAAATTCAGTCAAGCAATTCTCGTCGAGACAAGGAAAAGAGAATGGAAGGGATTCAAGAGAGCAGATACATGCAAAACCAACTAAAGGGCATACATTTTCGCCCACGCCGCCGTAGAGCCCATGAAGCCAAGGCCTCAGTTCGTATGGATGCAACATGAGTACCTTCGCCAAGCAAGATGCAACTATAGAAGTTCAAACATGAAGCCGTCAACCAAAGCTTTCTTTCAGGCCGTTATATTCAGGACAAAACCTCCAACCAAGTGAAGCCACAAGCTAAACACGAAACTCACTCATCGCAAGTTTCGGAGTCAAGCTGGAGGCCCGCAGCCATTAAATGTGCCACGACTGAGTTACAAAGTTGCATGTGAAACAACGAGACTGGCCACGTGCTCATGTAGCATGGAAAAGAACATGCAGGCAAAGTCATCCCCAGCCGTTTTCCATTCCTTTTAGTAACTCGAAATATTTTTTTATTTTAAGTCACGTAGAGCATTGTCCCCATCATATTTGAACCACTCGTTGCCATTTTCTGCTGCTCTCACATCTATTCTAACATGTACTAACCACTTTGTTTCTTTTGATTATTTCTTTTCATCTTCGGCGACTTTGGAGCTCTGAGAACGGCATACATCGAAGTATCATTACACCAGAGTCACGAAAGGCTCTTGGAGGGATATGTTGCACAGCTACGAGAAGAACACTTTGCAGGAAGCTTAAAGGCCTAGAATAAACTTATTCCAAATCAACACAGATTGTTTTCAACAGAATATACTACTACTTCAGAAGGCGTCGAGTACTTCGGCCCCTCGCAAAGATGGTAGTCAACAGGCAAGGTCTCTAGCAAAGTTACAGGAATGTTTGGACAATCAAAAGTATTGAAAATATCTTGTCAAAAGTACTTGACTTCGTCAAGTCAAATTAAAAGCTTAACCAGACGATCAAAAGTCGGCTTCATTGAAGAAAATACCCCCACGCGAAGATCTGTTCTTGTGGAGAAACTACTTCTCGGGCAGGAATATGGCTTCACAATTACAATTGAATAAGACTGTGCTAACTGATTTCATGGATCCAAAACATATATAATTGAGAAGAGGCTAATAAAGAATCACACTTCGCTGGCTCCTTGGAGTATTGGCCAGAAGAAATGCCAGAAGATTTTCAGCACAGGGCCAATCAACATTGGCGCCTCATGTGAAAGGCTATGCACCTCGCTCCTATATGCCTCTAATCTCAGACCGACCAGAAGCGAAGACGACTCGCCAAGGGGCTTCGGTCAACATCTTGAACAAAAATCTCTCTCTTTTGATTTTTTACGTACCCCCAAGCTCAATATTGCCTCGTGTTTATTTAACAAAATTTTATTTGCTGACCACATTGGATACTGCCCGTGCAGGGCACGAAGCTTATTCTTGAAGGCTTACATACATCCGCCAAACTATATATTATTATAATCAAATCGTCTGATCAATTTAAATCTCTTTATTCTGTAAGCCTCCTAAAAAATATATTTTCAACATTCAGCTCGGTCTCAAATCAAACAACAACATTGACCCTACTACTTGTAATGTTGACCATTTTCTAAGAATATTGAGCCCCACAATATTATTTGCATGTGTTATAAGAAACTAACCATGTTGACGATGTTCCCTTATTTTATTCAGTATGCACTCCATGCACCATATTTTATATTATCTTTCCGGCTTGCCCAAGCGATTCAAAGATACGTTACGTGCAAAACAATATTAATTACTTATGTGTAATTTCTTACTCCATGCACCATATTTTATATTATCTTTCCTACATGAAGCCTAAAACTCTTTCGAGAACGCTTTCTGGTCTTCAGACATTCTCTTATTTATATTATACTACACGGCTTACAACATTCTTTGCAATAGACTAGCATTCAAGGGAAGTTATATTGGTTGCTCGATTGGTTCGAGCTAAGCATTATTTCCGGCTCTCCTGCGAAGACTGCAAACTGAACACTGTCCACGCGAAGTTAGTAGCCCGGGGCTCATTCTACTTTGGATTTCAGGCTCAAATTCTTTCCTGAAGTGTTATGTTTAACAACTGAAGACTTGGCATGCCATTGCCATCGCTTCACTCAGACTCACTTCTTTGATTGGCAGATCTTGTCGCTTTGCTTGGCTCTCACAACATCACACATCTGAAGACTCATTTTTCCTCCGAGAATATCAGTGAAATAGTCCTAATTTCCTGACGAAAATATTTTGGCATATGTAAACGATGGAGAGCAAGGAGTTATCAGCATTCAACAAAATTGATTTTGGTCAGCTTAGGATTTCTTTCAGAATAAAACATCAAAATCTCTGGCTGGGGCTATCACACTTCTAATCCAGTGCACGAAGTCACAGAAGCACGCAACAAGTTATAAAATTTTCAGACCTCTTATAAAGGCATTGTCTCGCGAAGGGGCTACGGACAAAACAGGGTGCCAGACTAACTGGAGAAGTATGGCTCAGGGTAGCAATGTTGGTGATTCATTCATTCTGCACCTTTCTTGCAGGCCCTATCAGATGACCTCGTCAACCGCATCACAACATGCTTCGTAAAGTGATTTGGCATGTGCAAACCAGGCAACACTAATCTTGCACCTACCATATTTTGTACTAATTTTTTTCTCTTTCTTGGAAAGAACGAATAAAAAATGACTTCGTTGCCAGAAACAACTTCGCTTCATTGGATCTGGATGAAACAATTAACTTCATTAGGCGCTTTAAAGTGCTGGTTCAAACTAAATTGGAATACTATGTTTCCGCCAAGTGACTCCTTCGACTATTCATCCTTACTATCCCGAAAGACTGCGCAGAGGCTTCACCATCGAAGTTCCTTCCGGCCATTAGGTAATATTTTGATTGGAAACAATTTCATCTGGCTTTCATTTCACAACAACGAGGAACACCTTCATCCGTGAAGGGTTGGTCCATAATAATAAAGTCATGTGAAGTCATCGTAGTAACATATTGTTGCTTTAATTGTTTTAAACCCACATTTTTGTCACAAACATACTAGAATTTTTATACACCTTTCACATTGTTAAATTTAACTGTGAAGAACTTTTAAGCTCGCAAGTTTTACCGATTTTACAAAGGTAGCCAAAGGTCTCATATAAATAACACACATAGATATTTTTTCAAACAATGTTATCAAAAGTAATGCAATATAAATGAGAAATACTTTCCCCTGAAAAACCATGAACCGATGAGTATATTCTAAGGATACTCTAATATTGGCACGCAATCGCATAAAAGTAAGTTAGCATTAAATTTCATACATTCAAAATAATGCTAACTTATCATTTTTTGTACCAAATAATAAAGCACAACATATTTTCTAAAGCAAAGTCTTTGGAATTTTAAATTGACTAAGGTGAACTTTAACTTCCAAGAGAAGTTTCTGCGTCCACTTCTCAGCGATGAAGAATGGACGACATTTTCAAAATCACTAAGGTGAATTTTTGCAATAAAAGTTTTTACTAAGGTGAAATTTAACTTCCAAGAGAAGTTTTCGCGTCCACTTCTCTGCGAAAAAGACGGGAAGGTGTTTTCAAATTCACTAAGGTGAATTTTTGCCATAAAAGTTTTCACTAAGGTGAAATTTAACTTCCAAGAGAAGTTTTCGCGTCCACTTCTCTGCGAAAAAGAAGGGACGGTGTTTTCAAATTCACTAAGGTGAATTTTTGCCATAAAAGTTTTCACTAAGGTGAAATTTAACTTCCAAGAGAAGTTTTGGCATCCACTTCTCTGCGAAAAAGAAGTGATGACGTTTTCAAATTCACTAAGGTGAATTTTTGCCATAAATGTTTTCACTAAGGTAAAATTTAACTTTCAAGAAAAGTTTTCGCGTCCACTTCTCTGCGAAAAAGAAGGACGGCGTTTTCAAATTCACTAAGGTGAATTTTTGCCATAAAAGTTTTCACTAAGGTGAAATTTAACTTTCAAGAGAAGTTTTCGCGTCCACTTCTTTGCAAAAAAGAAGGGACGGTGTTTTCAAATTCACTAAGGTGAATTTCTGCCATAAAAGTTTTTACTAAGGTGAAATTTAACTCTCAAGCGAAGTTTCCGCGTCAACTTCTCTACAAAAAAGAAGGGACGACGTTTTCAAATTCATTAAGGTGAATTTTCACATTAAAATTTCACTAAGGTGAACTTTCAGTTTAAAATTTCAGGAAGGTGAAATTTAACTCTGAAGCGAAGTTTCCGCGTCAACTTCTCTATAAAAAAGAAGGGACAATATTTTCAAATTCACTAAGGTGAATTTTCACATTAAAATTTCACTAAGGTGAACTTTCAGTTTAAAATTTTATGAAGGTGAAATTTAACTCTCAAGCCAAGTTTTCGCGTCAACTTCTCTAAAAAAAAGAAGAGATGACGTTTTCAAATTCACTAAGGTGAATTTTCACGAAGGTGAAATTTAACTCTCAAGCTAAGTTTCTGCGTCAACTTCTCTAAAAAAAGAAGGGACGACGTTTTCAAATTCACTAAGGTGAAATTTTGCCATAAAAGTTTTCACTAAGATGAAATTTAACTTCCAAGAGAAGTTTTCGCGTCCACTTCTCTGCGAAAAAGAAGGGATGGTGTTTTCAAATTCACTAAGATGAATTTTTGCCATAAATGTTTTCACTAAGGTAAAATTTAACTTCCAAGAAAAGTTTTCGCGTCCACTTCTCTGCGAAAAAGAAGGACGGCGTTTTCAAATTCACTAAGGTAAATTTTTGCCATAAAAGTTTTCACTAAGGTGAAATTTAACTTTCAAGACAAGTTTTCGCGTCCACTTCTTTGCAAAAAAGAAAGGACGGTGTTTTCAAATTCACTAAGGTGAATTTATGCCATAAAAGTTTTCACTAAGGTGAAATTTAACTCTCAAGCGAAGTTTTCGCGTCAACTTCTCTACAAAAAAGAAGGAACGATATTTTCAAATTCACTAAGGTGAATTTTCCCATTAAAATTTCACTAAGGTGAACTTTCAGTTTAAAATTTCACGAAGGTGAAATTTAACTCTGAAGCGAAGTTTTCGCGTCAACTTCTCTACAAAAAAGAAGGGACAATGTTTTCAAATTCACTAAAGTGAATTTTCACATTAAAATTTCACTAAGGTAAACTTTCAGTTTAAAATTTTACGAAGGTGAAATTTAACTCTCAAGTGAAGTTTCCACGTCAACTTCTCTAAAAAAAGAAGGAACGATGTTTTCAAATTTACTAAGTTGAATTTTCACATTAAAATTTCACTAAGGTGAACTTTTAGTTTAAAATTTCACGAAGGTGAAATTTAACTCTCAAGCAAAGTTCTCGCGTCAACTTCCCTAAAAAAAGAAGCGACGACATTTTCAAATTCACTAAGGTGAATTTTTGCTATAAAAATTTTCACTAAGGTGAACATTAACTTCCAAGCAAAGTTTCTGCGTAAGAGAAGTTTCCTTGTCCACTTCTCGGCAAGGCTAATTTTTGGTATAAAATGTTCACTAAGGTGAACTCTAACTTCTAAGCGACGTTTTCGCGTCCTCTTCTCTGCAAAAAAGAGGGGACATCATTTTTAAATTCACTAAAGTGAATTTTCACCTCAAAAATTTCACTAAGATGAATTTTAACTTTCAAGAGAAGTTTCCGTGTTCACTTTTCAAAAAAAAGAGAAGGAATGACATTTTTAAATGCACTTGGGTGAATATGTATCTTGAAATTCATTCAGAACAAATTTTGCTTCCAGGCGAAGTGTTCATATCCACTTCGCAACAAAATAGAAGGAGTCAATGTTTTACTTCAAAGTAAAGTTATCAAGAAAAATTTATGTTAACAAGTTCAAACGTCAAAAGTTCAAAAGCAAAAAGTTTGATCACAAAATTTGAGGCAAAAGTAATTGATCGCAAAATTTGAGAATACAAGTTTGTCAGTCTCTTTCTTCAATAATCAAAACAATAGTATGATATAACTAGAACTCTGACCAATCTTTCATCCCACTTATTCCTAGCAGCCGGAGCAATTAGGTTGACATTTAAAAAAATCTCAATTCATTATAATGATATTTTAGAGGAACAGTAACTTAGGAAAATAAATTCTCTATGAACATTTCCACTCTTTAGAACTTTGTAGAGATCGATCTCTAGTTTCTTGTTGCAAAGCGATAATCTCTTATACTTTTTAATAATTTTTTGACTTCATAGTGCAACTAAGATCAAGTACAAATCAAAACTGTTTTTGACCATCTTGGCAACCAATGGATATCACTTAATCATTTTACCCCTTGTCATTCTTTCCCTCAACAATAGGATTGCTATTATAAAACCAAAAAATTAATCGAACCTTCATTCCTCCAATTTTTGGTTGTAGGAAGAATTTGTTTTGCACGTCTAATAACCTTAAAAACTATAACATCAACATTCATCAAGTTAAATTATATGTAAAAATTTTAAACTTTCAAATGTTCGCGGTTTAACGGCCAACTCCAAAGTCCGGACGATGTTTTCTGCCCTCGTTTTCAAATCAAAACTTCGCGGGATTCAGATCTTTAGAGTAGACCTTCGCCCGCGAGGGGCTGCTGTTGGGATTTGACTTTGCTAGAAAACTTTATGCCCTAACTTTGAAGTTGACTTCGTCGACAAACTTTATGCCAAAGTTTAAAGTTGACTTCGTCAGAAAACTTTATGCCCAAAGTTTAAAGTTGACTTCGTCAGAAAAGTTTGGAGACAGAAAATATTTTCTATACTTAACAAATTTCTAGTGCAGGAAATAGCGTAGAGAAGTTATTAACTTCGCAGGAAAAGAATTTGGTTTCACCAAAGAAATATAAATTTAGAACTAGCGAAGTGGAAATTACCACTTCGCCCCACTTCTCTTTAGTACAAATGTATAGAAGATTGTAACAGTAAAAATATAATTTATGTAATTGGCGAAGTCAGGGGGTCCCTATAAATACCCCCTGACTCACATTTTAAAGTCAGGTTGAAACGATGGTTGCGATTTGCAATTAAGTTTCTAATTCGAATCTTTGAGTGAAAATCTTCACCCAACAGCCACTGTCCTGGACTGCTAGGTGTAGAGCGACTCCATTTTCTGACTAATTGAACACTGGAACCCAAACATGTGTTGTCCAGATGTTCTACATTCTTTCTTTTACCACTTCAGAAGCATTGGATTAGCAATTCAGATGCAATGGAATAGCTGTGCCCCAACATTGACAACAGTAATTTACTCTCTTTGTTTCAAATTGTAAGTTGTTTTACCTGTCTAAAAATTCTCTAGTTTTGACTTCTCTAAAATTCCAAAGCTAAACTTTAGCTAGTTATAATTCTTCCAGCTAATATTATCCCTAGCAGCAAAATTTAGCCAGCTAAAGTTTAGCTGGTGGATAGTTTATGTTACAAATTCGACTTATAAAGCTAAAAACGACTGGAGGAGTTAATATATGGCAAATATTGAATTGGACACAAACACATAAAACAGAACACTAGACGAGGCGTAATGTCAGCAACACATTCAAAGCTTCAGCAAGCCCCACGCAAATAACAGAGGAACGAAGCAGGCACGCAGCAGTTTGTGAGTTGATGCATCATGCTTTGACGAACATAGAACTCAGGCATAATAAAAATGAAAACGATGTCGAAAGCCTTTCAAATACTATACACTCAATAAACAAAGAACAGTACATCGCATCACCGTTCAAGCCCATTTGTCACGACAAGATGGCAGCAAATGGGCGTTGTCCTGGTACCCTAGGGGTGAAACCACCAAGAGCTAGCGGTTGGTAGACTACAAGCATGCAGGAAGCATGGTACTCATATACTACATGGTAGGTACAAAAATTTAGACACCCTGACTCAAATCCGAAACAATACTTCACAAAAACATAATATACAGGAAATGAAGAGTTCAATTGGCAGGTTGGTCACTGCTCGCCTTCTCCCCAGAATCTTTTGCAGAGAGTTCTTCAACAGTTGGTAGGCTGCTTGAAACAGGACTTACAGCACCTGAGGTTGCAAGGCTTGCACCACCTTGGCCAATGATTCCACTAGATTGAGAATCCGGACTCTCCTTGCCAGAATTGGGTACCAATTCATGGTCCTCGTGTTGCTGGGATCCATTGAGGGCATTACAGTGAGGACAGTAGTATGTGACGAAGGCAAAGTCCTCTTTTCTCGCAAGACCTGGATAAATGAAACAGGTTAATTTACGTTCAAAACAAATGAAACTGGTAGATGGTATTAGTTGACATAATAAACAGTTATTGTCACCTACCATTATGCATATGGCAGTTGCCACAAATTAGAGCGTAGCACTGTGTCGGATCCTCTCCTACAAGCAGAGCTGCTACTCGTGCTAGCCATCCCCCATCATTACCAGCTGGACCTCTAAAGTGCTCAACATTCCTCTGATTAGGAGTGCTGGGACCTTCTTCACTACCATCATACACATTTGAGCCATCAAATGGCTCAAGGGACTGCGCCCTTCCAGCACCATTGCTTAAGTATCCTTTTCTTTGCCTAAGTCCAGTTTGTCCAAGATTGTTATCATTAATTTTACCCAGCGCTGCATCCCTGCTTGATTCATCTCCCAAAAAGACTCTCAATCCAGAATCTGCGCCCAACTTTGATGCCAAAACTGTTGCCGCTGCAGCCTTTGCAGCTGGGTCAAGATCATATCTCTGGTTCAACAACATGACGAATCAGTTACATGTAAAAAGAAAAAGAACAATAAAACAGAGCTGTAAATGAACCTGTATAAGTTGCTGAGTAGTGTAGTAATTTGTTCTCTCCTTCAATTCATCAATCTTGGCTTGCCTTTCAGTCCGAAGCTTTTCAAGAGTTTGTTGGTCTCTGTTATCAACTGCATATAGGATAGTGTGTTACTAATAAGACATGAAGGATTATCTATAATAGCTGAAGCAACTTAGAGGGACACATTTTGGAACTTTGGCTTTTGCGAATACAAATAAAATAAACTAGGCAGCAAATTTGTGCTGTGTTCATTGATTAAATAAAATGCATTGGGAAACTAATGGGAAAAATGCACACATTTGTACTGCCTTGCAGTCACAAGACGTCAGTATACTTACGCATTTTCGCAAGGCTTGTAATGGACGAGTAGATGAGAGCAGCTAGAGCAGGAACCAGGAACATGGGCAGCACCCTTCCTGCCCTCATCTGCCAGTGGATGTCCGGCGATCTTGTAGTCATGATGGCATATCCAACTGCAACAATCTGTCACAAAAAAAAGGGAATAACACTAAACCATCTCAAAACACAATCCAAGGCCATAAATCTGAAGCGGCACTCATGAGCCGACCCCAATGCGATTCAATTCACCATCCGTACTAATTCCACTAGCTGAACTGATGCAATGCATCGGGTCTGATGTGAGATGACGACAGATGTTCAATTGTAACAACAAATATTGTTGGTTAATGTAACACACGGCAGCCTGCTCATCCTGACCAAACGATTCCTGATTCCACCGTTCACATCGGATTCATCGCCCCAAGAGAGAGAAAGGAATTCCCCATCCTCTATCGTGCAGGAACAGGAATAAAGCAAACTGAACAGAAACATTTGCTATGTTGTTATGCATAAATAATTGGATCATCCAGGGTTCAGAGACGAGTGGGATCACCTCGAGCGCGGCGGCGAGGGCGAGGACGTTGTGCGCGGACTGGCGGGAGGCGCGGGCCCGGCGGCGGAGGCGCGCCCGCACGGCCTCCTCCTCCTTGGACAGCGCCTGCAGCAGCTTCTCGACGTCCTCGCGGCCGCCGAAGATGCCCTTCCAGACCCGCGACACGAGCCCCCGCTGCCTCCGCTTCTGCGTCGCTGGCGTCTCCGGCGGCATGGGCGACCGCGGGGACGCCGCCGCGGCGGTGGCTGGGGCGTCGCCTTCGGCCATGCGCGACGACCGGCACCGGCAGGATCTGGTGTGATCGGATCAGACGGGCCGGTGGCTGGTGAGATGGTAAAGGCGGTTTCCTTCGCGCGCTCCTCGATGGGTTGGGTAATTGGGCTACGCGGCCAAGGAATGGAATTGGAGGGTTGCTTCGGGTGGAGAGAGGCGCGCTTTTGGGGGAAAGGCGGAGGCGAGAGGAGGCCGGAAAGGAGAGGGAGGACGAGGAAGCTGGGAAAGGAGTCGCGTCGCGAGGCCACCACGTCGGAGTACGTGTCAACTGTTTTTATATATATATGCTCCGTATACTAGTATTCATATAATGTTACGTGTCAATTTGTTTATAAGTATTCGGTATTAGTAGCTTTAAATTTGTCGAAAATTTAGAATCGTATTTTCTTTTGTTACTACTGGTCCCGGCTCCCCTGGCCCCCTCGATGCCTCCCACAGTCTACGTCGACCTCCCACGTTTGCGTCACTCTAGGACGCCGGTTTCCATTCACTCGCTGCGGCGTAGTGGTTGCATCGTTGCGAAGCCGCGGGCGGCGAATGTCACCAGGCAGATGCTCAGAATTTCCTGCTGAAAAAGCTGGGCATCTCCGTGGAGAAGGAAGCTGTCGACCTGGAGCAGATCAGAAACAATGGTCGTGGACCGTGGTGCCTTCAAATGCAATCGGCTAGGAGCAGCGTGTACGACTGGAACAGATCAATGGACCGAGTCCGTCCAATAATAACTGGGCCGTGTGGATTTTTTTAAAAGAAAGTCCCGGGAAACCAGAAAAATATAAGGAAAAGTAACGGACATCTTTATTTACTTGACGAAAGTTGTGCCATGAGATCTTGCATCTCATCTTGCCACGTGTAAGCAGGGGGTTCACCACAGCCCCAGAACCGGGCAAACTGGTAGTGCCAAGTCGTCGTCGTCTCCTACCCGTTAAACCAGACGTCACGAATGCTCTAGAACCCAGTCGACTCGCCGGTCTCGCCCCCTCCTCCTCGGAATGTTGCGCCGCTCAGGTGCTCATACTCATGCCCTGCCAGCCGCCGCCTCCTCCGCGGTGCCGCCTCCGTCGTCCCTGCACCCTGCTCCTGCCCGAGTCTTGCCGCGCCGCCGGGTCGTTCTGCTCTAACACACGCCGCCGGAGGTCCGACGAGGGCTGCTATGCGTGGCCGGTGCTGGGCACAGTAGTGTTGAGCACATCGAGGAGGCGATGGCGACGGGTGGACGTACAGGGACATTCGACCATCGGTTGCCGTGGTGCAGGTACTAGCTGGTAACCATCAGCGAAGCCACGCTGGTGCCTACAAAGAGGTAATAGTCGACCGTCGCTAAATGTTTTTGGTGCTAGGACCTAGCACTGATCATCGTCGATCACCTGAGAAGGTGTCGATCAGTGGCACTGACGACCGACAGCGTTGGCTGCCGACCAGGTTTGAGGCGAGCAGCACCTGCTCGACCTCCCCCTCGACTCCTTCGAGGCCCTCGAGTGGAAAAGAGCTGAGCTCTGTCTTCCCACACACTCGTACACCCACAAGCACCAGCATTGGCCAGCTGCCTGGACGAAATATAAGGGGCAAGAGCTTCACTGAGCACAACAAACATACACGCACTTTATTCAAGGTTTCAGTTCCTGAAACCTGAGCCTCTCAGAATGGTTTGGCCTGCTGAACTACACCTTCCATTGCCATGGATTGAATATATATACAAGTCATGCACCTACTACAAGGTACAGAGGACGTGGCTGACCTCAGTCATCCGTACTGCTAGTACATGATGTAACCAGCCCACTACCTGCTGATGTACTGCTACCAACTACAAGGCGTGGCCTAATGCCATGCTGGTACAGTGCCAAGGCATGGGCAATCTGAGCTGTCTTTTTACCTGCCCCTCGACCGCCTGAAGGGAGAAAATCGAGGGGGGGCAGCAGATTAAGTCTAACATTCTTCCCCTAATCCTGCTGCTAACCCTTAACCTCAACCATGCCAATCCTCTGCCTCGGTTCCTGAGATGCCCGAGTGACTTGGCATGCCGCGGTGGCTGCCGTGATGTACTCCATCTCGAAAGTCGACAACGCCACCGTCTTCTGCTTCAGCGACTGCCAGGCGATTGGCACCGCCGAGTACGCCCAAGGTACTCCGCCGCCCATCCACGTCGCCCGCGTTGTCCGCGTCGCCGAACGCCGTGAGCCCTCGAGTGGGACGACGCCTCGCTGAACGCCGTCAGCCACTGCCCGCCGCGCTCGGGGAAGACGACTGCCTGATCAAGTGTCCCCTTGATGTAGTGCCGCAGCCTCTTCACCGCCGTCCGATGGTCCTGCCATAGATCCTTCGTGACCTGCTGTCCAATGGACAGCTTGATCCGCTCCTCCATCGTCATCGGCATGCCTGCTCCAGCAGCCTCTGCTGCCCCAGCATGATGAAGTCCCTCCCCTGCTCCACCTCAATGTCGAGGTAGCAGGAGAGCGCGCCGAGATCGCTAGTCTCGAAACGAGCTGCCATCTCGCGCTTGAACGCGGCGATGTCCACTGCCCGCGCCCCCGTGTTGTCGTACACCCCAACGATGTCTGGTTTCTTACCCCGTCGTCGGGTGTACAAGGCGTGCTCTTCCAGCATCGCCTTCCGCCACTCCGCATCGCGCTCCACGACTGCGATATTGGCTGGCTTCTCCACCGGTGTTCTTCGAGGCGGGGTCGTTCGAAGCACAGAATCTCCGTCAGTCAAGGCCTCCCTGACTGCAGTCGAGGCCCTCCGCCCTGCATTCGAGGCCTCTTGCTCTGCGATCGTGGGCCCTGCCGCGGTCGAGGCCCCCCGGCCCACACTTGATCCCCCGGTCCCGCGGACTGGGCTGCCTGACCCGCGATCGAAGCCTGCCGTGCTGTGATCGCAGTCGAGGCTTCCCGTCTCGCGCTCGAGGCCGCCCGACACGCGGTTATGACCCCTCGACTCGCGGTCGGGACTCTAGCTATCTGTCGCGCGGTCGAGGCTCCGCCTCCAGCGGTCGCGCCCCTTTGCCCCGTGCTCGAGGTCTCCCGGCCCCCTGTGAAGGTCGCCTTACTCTTGGTCGAGCTGCTCTCGCCTGCAGTCGAGGCCTCCTGTCCCGGGGTCAGAACCTCCAGCCACGGGGTCGAAGCATCCTGCCCCGGTGGACTGGGCAGCTCCTCCACCCCAGCCACCACAGAGTCCCCTGGCCTCGCCGCCACCGGAATCGGAGCAAAGAGCAGGTGAGCCTTCCGCGGCTGGGCTTGGCTCCTCCGCCTCTGCCGCCGCGAGCTCGTTCCCCACCACCAGCTCCTCCGTGGCCTCGCCGCCACTGAGAACAGAGGAGTGAGCAGGCGAGCCTTCCGTGGCTGGGCTTGGAGGCTCCTCCGCCTCTGCAGCCGCAGGCTCTTCCCCTGCCCCTGGCCTGTCCCATGCCGCCTCGTCGGAGACGACTTCCCGGGACACCACCACCTGCTCCGCCCCTGCCTTCTCTGCTTCGCCGTCCTCCAGCGCACAGCACACCCCCATCAACAGCGCGTGCTCGTCGTTGCTGTCGTCCTGAGCTAGGTGGGCCTCCTCCTTCTTCGGCTTCTTCTCTGGGCACTCCCACGCCCAATGCCCTACCTTCCCACAACGCCGGCATGCGTTCAGATCGGTGTTGCGCTTCTTGCCTTGCGGCGTCTTCCCGCGCCGCTTGTTGCCACGGTCACCACCATGGCCAGAGGAGCCTTCCCCGGACCGTTGCTACTTCATGCGCGCGTCCACTCCTCCTCGGTCAGCAGCACTTCGCTGCTGTCCTCCCATTTGGCGCCGCCAAACCGCGACCCTCCACCGCCCGCAGCCGCCCCGCCACATCCTCGAGCGTCAGCGTGGAAAAGTCCAGCATCGTCTCGATGGACAGGGCAAGCTGGGCGTACTTGGGAGGCACCACGCACAAGAGCTTATTGACGAGATCCTCGTCCTCCAGCGGCTTGCCGAAGGTGGCCAGCTGAGCGGCGAGCGACTGGAGCCGCAGGGCGAAGTTCTCCACCGACTCCCCGGAATTTAACCGGATGTCATTGAACTCCTGGCGTAGCTGCTGAACCTTGGCCCGCTTGGCTCGATCCGAGCCGATGCGGAACGACTCCAGCATCTCCCACGCCTCCTTCGCCGTCTTCTTGGCCCCGAGCGCCTCGTGGAACTCGCTCGGAGTGGACGCCATGAGCGCCTCCATGACGCCCACCTCCGTATCCTCTCCAGCGTCGCCAGTCTCCACGGCCGCCCACCACTTCCGGGCGCATAGCTTCCACTTCATCTGCACGGCCCACTCGTCATAGTTGATGCGGGTGAGCATCGTCTAGGAGTTCCTCCCGCCGTACTCCCTCACCACGTGCACCTCTACCGGCTGCGCCATCGGCTGGAGCTGCCTCTCCGCATCTCCGCTGTTGCCCGGCAAAGCTCCAGTGGGATCCGCCATCGCCGGCTGCTAAGCCCGAACGATGTGTACGGCTCCGATACCACGTGTTGGTGCTAGAACCTAGCACCGACCACCGCCGACCACCTGAGAAGGTGCCGACCAGTGGCACTGACCAGCAGCGTTGGCTGCTGACCAGGTTCGAGGCGAGCAGCACTTGCTCGACCTCCCCCTTGACTCCTCTCGAGGCCCTCGAGTGGAGAAGAGCTGAGCACAGCAAACGCACACATACTCTACTCACGGCTTCAGTTCTTGAAACCTGAGCCTCCCAGAATGTTTTGGCCTGCAGAACTACATCTTCCATTGCCATGGATTGAATATATATACAAGTCATGCACCTACTACAAGGTACAGAGGACGTGGCTGACCTCAGCCATCCCTACTGCTAGTACATGATGTAACCAGCCCACTACCTGCTGGTGTACTACTACCAACTACAAGACATGATCTAATGCCATGCTGCTATAGTGCCAAGACATGGGCAGCCTGAGTTGTCCTTTTACCTGCCCCTCGACCGCCTGCAGGAAAAAAATCGCGGGGGAGCAGCAAATTAAGTCTAACAAACGTGCTGTACAACAGTATAGCATCAGTGCCTCATTCATGAACATGCACACCATGTGCTCGATCTTTTGCCTAAGAGGAGAAACGGTTACTGAAAAAAAAACATGCCAACATCTTTGAATTTCCTCTGACATTCGGACTCTTGATGAGCCCAACCAAGTTCCTTATAGCAGCAAGTTGAGACATGTTTGCAGGGCCTACAATAGTTTTGCCAATTTAGTGGTGTCAAAGGTTGCCTTCTATCTATCGCTTGCAATATGTCTCTAGGAAGACTGTGATACAAATGCACAGATACTTATACTCTTATAGTACCATTCAAAATGTTGTGCCATATAATTCTTTTTCTTACTACTTTTTGTGCTGTTAGTAAATTATCTTAGAGTAGTGTAGGAGGATATTTGCTGAGATGCCATATAAAGCGCGCTATATCCTGATCTGCATGAATACCATGTTTTCTCTGTTCCAGAGTTCTAAAGATCGACCCAGATTTTTTTTATGTATGCTTTTCACTGCATCTAAAGCTAGAAGATTTAGCAGACCGTGCCCTTTTCTGTGTTCATTTGCAGTACTATAGTCTCTACATTTTTGCTATAGTTTTTTCTTGAAAACATGCAGTGGAGATACTGAAAACAAGTGTAATTGTATCTTTAGATAAAATAAAGTTGATTTTAGCGTTTTCTTTTTTGTTTATACTAAATTAAATGGCTCAACATACTTCTGCCTTAGTGTTGCATTAAGTGGTCAAGCATTTTCTCCTATTCCATACTCTAGATTATGATAGTTGCTGATTTAATTAGAAGCGATGTCTGTCCATGCTGTGGAATCCATTTGCAATCGTGAACCATTGCAGATATGAACTTAAGGTAATAACCAAGGTGTTGAAAAGAGCCACTTCTGGAGGCTGGAGCAGTTCATCAATGTTCCTTCAACAAGTGTAGAACCTTGCTGTAGAACCTAGATGGGGAGCAGTGCTGTGCTGCTCGCCAGAAAGATCCAGTTACAAATGAGTTAAAGGTGGAGAATTGGCAACAGCCCCCTTCTAATTTCTGTAATTCTAGCTGAAAATGCACTATAATGATTTTTACTACATATCAGGCTTAGTTCATGTTTGTCTACAACAATTGTTTTGGCATTGTAAGTAAGGTTTACATCCGGAGATTCAGAATTGTAACTCAATGCTCAGATGTGAAACCCCCTGATGCGGTTTACTGTTTACACATTTGAACAGTGTGGTATCCAGGTATACCAGTTGAACTCTTTCCATTGATGAAGGTCATTATAAACAATATTATCATATCTTGTAGCGCCAATCCAAATAAACAGAAACAATACATTACTGTGGTGTACAATCCGTATAAAGTTTAATCTGCTATTGTTCGCCAAAAAAGTTTAATCTGCTATAATTTGCTTATTTTCCAAGGGCTGTAAAATTTATTTGTTCTTCATAGATTGCTATTATATGTCTCTTGCAATCTGGTGTGCAATCTGTATTTCCTGAGTACTGGTCAACCGGTGCTTTAAAAGCACAAATGTTTCCTCTTTTCAATCATACTGAGAATATATACCACGCAAATATAAAAATATTACCAACAATTGAACAATATATACTCACAAGTTCTCTAATAGGATAGCATAATAAGCTGGCGCAGCAACACCGCGCCTATGTTTTCTAGTCATATCTAATTGTTGTTCGTGTGGCTGATAACTTGTGTACAAGAGAATAAAGACAGCGCTCCACTCAAAAAAAAAAAAACTTGTGTACAAGAGAAAAGAAAAACGGAACTCTGAACCTGAGCAGAACCTGACTCGATTTGCCGTGGCGGCGCTGCGGCGAGACGGCGATTCGCCGTGACTCGAGAAGAGAACCTGACCTCGTCTGTGTATCTAGTTTGTCTACCTCACTAGAGTAGTTCGGTAACAGAGAGATACTATTTTTCTATTCACACACCGGGGCCATCTTCTCAGCCAGAAAATTGAGTTCACAGGATTACGGCTGCAGTGCAGCAATGGCTGCTAATCAGATGCCAATAGGTCACAAACTACATTCAGTCCCATCTGGAGAGGTAGCTGAGGATCTATGTAGACAAGAAAATTGTCGTCACTAACATCCTTCTCGGTGCCAACGGATATGGTTGTGAGGGCAATTTGCTCTTTGATAGCCTGCCCTTCGTTTCCATCACCTGCATCTCTGCCTCTGCCTCTCCGAGGAACAGCACCAGACCGACCACCTGATGCAGAAATTTGTTTGTCAGATATCATCGTATACACAAAACATCCATCACATTTGAACATAACAAGAACAAGTGTCATGTACAGTACCTGCTGGCCAACGCCGTGAAAGGATAGACAGAGTGCTCGTGGGAAAGCGCGCGATGCGAGAGCTACAAACCACCACAAATTGCGCAACGCGGTTGTTCTGTACCCACTGCGGGAGCTTGAAGCTGTGTACTGGCTCTGTTGTAGCAATCTCGTCTTCTTTACGCCCATCCTCTTCGTCTGCATGCAAATCAGATATTTTTTCACTCGTTAAGTTGTTATTAAAAAAAGATCTGCCCAACCCCTCCTGCTGGCCCAATCCTATGATCGGCAGCTGTTCCCGGCACACGCACAAGCACAAGCACAGGACTACATGAGCAATGGCCAGATTCTGAAAGAGAAATGCTAGTGCTGACATTTTTTTAACATAATGTGGTAGGTGTTCTGCCGTTTCATTTCAGTGGGGAGCAAATGTTCAGAGTTTACAAAATGCAGACTTATGACGAGAACAAGGGCAGAGATTCAGAGGGGAAGAAAAAAAGAGAGAGAAAAAAAAGGGAGGGGGGGGGGGGGGGTGCTGATCAGACTATGTCTCTGAATCCCGCTCAGCCATCTGTAGAAGCCTAAGGTCACTCCTGACAATTTATTTTCTTGTTATAGCAGCAGAGCAATACCTTGTAACAAAAGTGCAATGTACCTACTCATCTAGTGATCCCTACAATTTAATGTACTCCCTCCATTCCAAATTACAAATACATTTTAAGTTTTCTAGATACATTGCTTTTACTACATATCTAGATATTGTAATCTAAACATGTAGCAAATACTATGCATATACAAAAGTCAAATCATCTTGTAATTTCTAATGGAAAGAGTATTGTAGTACTAAGGGAAATATCTTGTTGTTTAGTTTGTGTTATTTTTTTAGAAATAGTCTCTTTAGGAGGGCTGGATGGTGCTGCAGTCTTTGTATGTTTTTTATTTCTCTCATCTAATAAAAATGGTGGCAAAGCTTTTGCTGCCCTCTCGAGAAAAAAAAGTATCCACGTGCATCTTAGAACATGCTAGAGGAAAAAAAGGCAGGTTGTTACCTTTGTGCAAGGGTCTGATTTTCTTCTCAAGTTTAATTTGTTTGATGATGTGTGATAACCAATCATCAATAGCTTTACAGTTTTTCCAACTTAGACAGAGAAGGTCCACCAATTGGAACACACATCTAAGAATGCACGACACCTACAACAATTCAGCAAAGGACACAAGGAGTATAAGATATAGAGATGTACTCCCTCCGCCCAAAATAGAGAGATAGGAGTATGATATAGAGATGTAAACTCAAGCGTGAATATATACCAGAATATAAATGTTTTTTTAAGAACTTACCAGAATGTAAATGTGCTCACGATGATATAGCCACGTGTTCACAAATGACCAAACAGTAGCTGCTAGATTAGGTAGCACAGAGAAAAGAAGTGCCCAGCCATCCACATTTCTGATTCCCTTAAACTGCAAATGTAAACAAATATGTAGACTGGTAATATACATATCTATGTATATTTACTGCTGAAAGGTTGATAGCTACCATTTGATTGACAAACAGAATGACGTTGCCGAGTATTATTGCCACAACACCTCCAACACCAAATATGTTGCCTAGAGCTTTGGTCTTTTCTAACTTCAGTTGAAACAATGTGATTATGGTTGCTAAAATCACTGTCATGAATATGAACAGCAGTATCACCTGCACAAAGATTGAAATTAACAAAGTTCCACAAGGGTGGTCATAAATTGATTGATTGTGCCGAATCAACTTACTTTAATCTTTGATTTTGAATGATACAAGTACACTTTCAATAGGCAGGCAGAGCTAGAACAAAAGCATATTGCATTTGTAATCAGCAATACCAATGTTCTGTCTCTGTTTATCATTGCTATGGCATACAATAGCCAAGAAGAGCTGTTGATAAGACTAACAAAAGTTGAGTATATGTCAATATAGTTCTCCTGGGGTTTGTGAATGATTGGGGCAAGGTAAGAAAGGAGCAGCGCTACATTTCAAACAGTGGTAAGTGCAATGGCATATGGCTTGTCGCCTTTTTCCTGGTAAAAAGAAAATTTTAAAGTGAAATAAACTTATATTAGACAAATAGTGTCATGAGAAGACAAACAAAGTGCATACGTTTTTGGGGAGGCTATATAAGCTCATAATCGCCGTACACAGACAGCATTAGTATACTTCCCTAGTTAATATTCAGCATTAACTGTATAGACACAACAATACTAATAACAACAGTAATAACCCTAGTCCAGAGAAACATAAGATGTATTATGACCTGCAATCCAAGGTGGTCGTTTTCTAGTCCAATTTGTGAAGATCAACTGCAGTTGGAAGCACACCATTAACGCGAATATTTTTCCAAAACTAAGGGCCTGTTTGAATTAATTGGATTCAGATTATTGCAGTTGTAGTGAAAACTCAAAACAAAGTACTCCAATGCAGTAGATATATCCCAGAAGCCAGAATATAATCTAGTATATACGTATAAAATTACGTGTGCGAGGAATACTCAACAAGTCGACACATTACACAACAAACCCCAAATGCCTAGCGTTAGGAAGTACAAACCCCAGTGAAATCCATCGAAGACCATCAAATCAAATGGACTGAAACGGCAGAACCAATCGCAGTTCTAAAATGTGGGGACAAAAGGAGCAGATGTCTGAACTCTGAACATGCATTGTGATATCTAATTCACCAACTTCCGTAGGGATAGGGAAGAAAAGGGACAGGATTTAGAGAGGGGAAAGGGTGAAGAAATAATTCAAGTTCAGAAACCCAAACCGCAAGTGAAAGCGCAGGCAGATCGTAGGCCATTGCTAGCGACACACGCTGCTTGAAACCCAACCCTAATGAACCCAAACCAATTCAGTTATTCAGACACATCGCACTGTGCAGAAGTCCCTTGCGAACCAAAATCTAACGGCGAGGTCACCAGCGCGAGTGGGCTGTTCTTCCCCGAAATAATGGAGACCGAGCTCCATCACAAACACACATCTAAACTATTACTCTGCTTCAAACCCGGCCACAATGAGCCCAAACCAGCGCAGATACACCACCCTGTGTGTGCACGGCGCACCGCTAGACATCACGCCGCCGGAACGCGCTCGCAACAACAAATGACTGGTCTGGAGGAACGTGCTTACCCGCCATTTCCTGAGCTGCTCGTGGGAGGCGCCCAGCGCGCCGCCCGATGGCGACGGCGCGGACTCCATCCCCGGCGGAGCAGGCGCGTAGAAGGTTCCCGGGCGTCTGCGGTTTTGGAATGGAGTAGCTGCGGGCGTTTAAGAAGGAGTGGGGTCTCTGCTGGACCTGGAGTTGCCGTACGTCGGGAGTGTACATTGGCCTGTTCTGCTGTTTACAAGTGCCACCGGCAGTTTTTTTTTTTTTTTTTTTTTTTTTTTTTTTTTTTTTTTTTTTTTTTTGAGCAGAAGTGCCACCGGCAGGTGGCCCCATGGAGATTGTCATTTGGCTGTCAAGTGTTGGAGTTGGAGTAAGCACCGTACGTGTCCTCACTCGATCTTTAGCCCTTTAGGCCCCATTGAAGTTGGTTTTCTTTTCTTCTTTTTCACATGTTATATGTGGAAAATTCCAGTTTTTGCTATGGTACCAAAGTACTTCAGCCATGGGAATCAATTGGTATTTGGTACTCTATTCAAATTATAGGACATTTTGCTTAACAAAGTTTATAGAAAAAATATTAATATCGACAATATTAGAGTAGTCCAATAAACTGTGCATAGATTTTGTCTGGTTAGTGCAATTTCTGAATATTTAACATAATTATTTATAAACTTAATCACAATTAAATGAGTTTGACTTAAAACAAAATTCTGAAATCAACTAGGGCCCCACGTCTGCTGTAGCTCGAAATGGGTTCAAGCACTATAGGAAAGGAGATAACGCAGTAAACCTCTACGCATGTTGCAAACATGGATCGTTCTCTAGTTTTAGTGAAAGCATTTGTCTATGGAGAAGCTTACGGTTCATCGTGTGCCTAGATATTTGGGGAAGTTACGATTTGTACCTTTCTACCCAATGGAAGCTTTATTTCAATTAATCGGCTTGCAAAAAAAGACCAGGTGTTGGTATAATCTTTATTTTTTTGCAGTGGTGTTGTTTGAGACACTAAGCCGATTAAACTACATTTGCACCAACATTCGAGCTCAATGTGATTGTTCGGCTTTGAAATATTGCAATCCATGGAGATTAGACATCTTGAGGCTTTAGTGATTCCTCGTTGGTGGCACAACAAATAGCCGGTGAGTTTCATGTTTAGTGGGATCACTCGACATGTATCTTGATACGTGTCTGAGTATCATTGCTTATTCTATCGAATTTCGAATTTGGCGTATTCAAGACATGAGAATTATACGGCTTTTTTTTCTCTCTTTGAGCAAAAAAACGAGAATTACACGGCTGCTGTCCCTTCTACAGGCCGAACGGCCATTAAGGTTTAGGCCCTCTTTGGATTGGAGGGTAGTAAAAGGACAGGGAAAGGAAAACCATAGGAATAGAGTGCACCCACTTCTTCAATCCTATGAAATTACAAACACAGGGATATGGACTTGGAAGCCCTTTGGCAACAGCTCAGGAAAATCAAAGGATTTGTACAGTAGGTGGTGCTCTCAACTTGAATTAAACTACTCTGCATCAGTTCGTCCTGCTTCTCTGTTTTTGCTTGGAGCTGCAGGCTCCTGACGCCAGGAATAGCCCGGCCATGCCCGTGGCCAGCTCCACATGCTGTTGCGGTTATTGTCTGCTCGCCACAACCATCTCTCACCCCCAAATCCTCCTCTACCTTGAGTACAGCCAATTAGCGAGCGGCGCAACGGCGGCCTGCGGGCTACGGCGAGCAGCACGTCACGGCGGCGCCAGCGCATGGCATGGTCGGGGTTGCGGCGAGCGGCACGAGCGCGGGCAGGGCTGAGGCGAGTGGCGCGACGGCAGCAGCTGCCGCTGAAAGCCTCGGCCCTCGGGATGCCGTGCGGTCCCATGGGGAGCTCCACCTCCGACTCGCTTCTGATGGGGAAGATCGGAAGAGTAACGCACTTGCAGGTAGATCGGAAAAAAGGAAAGTACCTGGAGGACTGAGGAACATGCGGATGTATCGTTTCGTACGGCGTTGTCGTTGCGAGTGCCGGACCAGTTGGGCGGGGATGGGTTCCGACGGATTGGGTCGCCGACGTCGGAGCAGGCCGACTCGATGGTCGGCGATGGGAATATTGGCTTCGCACCGTCTTGTGCAGAGGTGATGGTGCAGCAGACGCGTCAACCGGTGATGCGGCGGCTGTCGCCTGCCCGACGCCATCCCGGCGGTGATGGAGCGATACTAGCGAGCGGGAAACGAGCGAACGAGGCGCGCGAGGCATCCGTTTTCGCGCCAGGAATTTTTCCAAGAGCTTGGAGCTCATGTTTCGTTTCCTGTAAAATTAAGCCATAGGAATCCAGGAATCGATTCCTCAGGAATTGATCCTTCACTTTTTTTGCAAACCAAAGGACATGCATAGGAAAGAATCCATAGGAATCAAATCCTTCAAAAATCATGTGTTTCTCCCCCAGTCCAAAGGGGCCCTTATTGGGCCGTGTTTCTTCGGGCTCCTGCTCCATTATGGCAGGAGTCAAAGCGCGAAGCCCACCATCTCGGTTTTGGGCTCTCTCTGCTCTATGGTCCTCGCTCTTCGGTCAGTCTCACAGACCCGCTCACCGGGAGAGGAGCCGAGGAGGAAGGCGGCTGGGGACTGGGGAGTGGGCAGTGGAGCGGCCGCCGCGCGGGGACGGCGTGGAGGCGGCGCGGCCTACACGCGTGACGGTGCGGGCGTCCGTGCCGCTCCCACTCGCTATCAGGCCTGCTGCCGTCTCCCTCTCCAGATTCCTCCACCTTCCCCTGCCTCGCCGCCCATAATGCTTCTCCGGGCCGTCGCCGCGGCGGCGGCGGCCCGCCTGGTCCTGGTCCCAGTCCGGCTCTCTGCCGCCCGTTGCATATCCTCCCTAAAGGTCCCGTGGAAGCGCGACCCCACCCTCGACGCGGCCATCTCCCGGGACCGCCGCTTCCGCCAGGCGTCCCGCCTCGTCCGCGAGGTGCTCCTCTCTCCTGGCCGCCGCCTCCTCTTCCGCTACCTCACCAAGCGCCGCGAGCGCCTCAAGCTCCCCGTCCGCGTCCCCACTTTCCTCAGGCGCTACCCGACCCTCCTTGCCGTCTCGGCTCCCCCGGAGCCCGTCGCCTCGCCCTCCCCGCACCTCCTCGCTTTCCTCGACTTCGCCTCCCGCCTCTACGAGCTCCACGCCCCCTTCCTCGCCTCCAGGCTCGCCAAGCTCATCATGATCTCCTCCACGCGCGCTCTGCCCGTCACCAAAATCGCCGCCGCCAAGCGCGACTTCGGCCTCCCCGATGACTTCCTGGTCTCGCTGGTCCCGAGGTACCCCGGCCTCTTCCGCCTCGTCGGTGACCCCGGGCCTGACGCGTCCGGGAACGCGTTCCTCGAGTTAGTTGCTTGGGACGATAAACTGGCCAAGTCGGTGATCGAAGCTCAGGCTGACAAGGAGGCCGATGTCGTCGGAATTAGGCCGAGGCCAAACTTCACTGTGAAATTGCCCAAGGGGTTTTACCTCAAGAAGAAAATGAGGGAGTGGGTGAGGGATTGGCTTGAGTTGCCATATATCTCACCGTATGCAGATGCATCTGGACTGCATCCGGCATCTCCGGAGGCTGAGAAGCGAACCATTGGCGTTTTACATGAGGTGTTGTCCCTGACAGTACAGCGGAGGATGGCGGTGCCAATTATTGGGAAATTTTGTGATGATTATAGGCTTCCAAATGCATTTGCTAATGCGTTCACGAGGCACCCAGGCATCTTCTATGTATCACTTAAGGGTGGCATCAAGACAGCAATATTGAGGGAAGCCTATGATCAGAATGGAGAGCTTGTGGATAGAGACCCAATGCTTGAGCTGAAGGAGAGATTTGTGGCAATCATGGAAGAGGGGCATAAGCAGTATGTAGAGGACTTGAATAGGAAGAGAGAGGCACTGCAAAAATACAGGGAGGATGCAGGTTGCCAGGATGCAAAAGCAGAGATCGAGGATCAGCTTGAGGAGGAATGGCCCAGTGAGGATTCAGAAGGAGATGATGACACAGATGATGCTTATGTGCAGTAGGAGGCAATGGAAAATAGTGTTGTTAATGGCTCTTCCACTCTTGTAATTCCATTTGTCCCTGGTAAGTGTTCCAAACTCTTTCTTTCATCTTCTGGCTGTTAATACAAAATATATTGGTATTTAACACACTCTTAAGGACTGGTGAGATCCTTTGTGACTTAACACTTGAAACAGATTTTTTGTCGGCAATCTTCTCGGAAGCCTTTGTTATTGTTAGTTAGCTCACTGGGCTGGGGAGGATACAACTGGCTTTTGTGTTGAGGCCTTTGCCATCCATTTGGATTCAGAAATTATTTTTTCGTTGATCAGTGCAAGTCCATTCTTTTTCATGGATTTTTCTTAAAAATGTCACATCATGCTCTTGTAGTCTTTCTGTGCTACACATCATTAACACAGGTACCACATATGTGACATGAGGTATTTTTTTTTAAAATATACACTCAAGAGTTCTGTGCTCAATAAATCCATAATAACACAATTCAGTTTCCTTAATAACCTACCCAAATGTTCAGTTGTGCCTCATTTCTTTCAAGAATAAAAGGGCGTACTAAGGATTGATCTGCAAACACTACAGTCCTCCGCTCTACCAACTGAGCTAAGAATCCAAATATCATTAGACTCTGTCCTGGAATTTTCCCCACAGTTGTAAGTAATTTGGTATTCATTTCCCAAGGGCAGAATATCAAGTGGTGTTTAACCAAAGGTAATGTACTTCCAGGATATGGATGGTCATTGTGCTAGATACGAATGGTCTTGACAGTTTTTTAGTTGGGTCACTAATTTGAGAAAACAAATTTGTATTAAATGTTCCATTTGGTTTTGTGTGCAAGCTGGGCTCTGCCCACCCCCACCCCCCAGCCTTCGTGTACGTGGGTGAAGCCTAACTCTACGTATTTAGCTTGTTGTGTCTTGAAGATTGGAAGTCTAGGCTCATCTTTATCCCTCTACGTACATAAGTCGATAGTCTGCAGCCCATGGTCAGCTGGCTCTCCCAGTTTTCCTTTGCATCTGCGCTATGACTACTTTCGTGTTCTCATTGAATCCTTTATTCTTTTTTATTTTCAAACTCTTTAATTTGTATACAATATGAAGGATATTTTTAATTAGTTTTGTATGTTACATGTATTTTATTGTATGTATCAATATATGTAATCTTATATTGTGATTGTCGACACAGCAAAATAGACCACCAAACTCACTTGTATTTATTATTACTACTGCATCTGTCCCAAAATAAGTATCACTTTAGATTCACAATCAAATTTATTAAATTTAACTAGATTTATAAAAAAATATTAGCAATATTTATATCTCTAAATAAATTTATTGTAAGAATGCATTGAAGAAGCAATCTAATTATACTTATTTCGCATCATAATATTAATAATTTCTTATACATATTTGGTCAAAGTTAAAGGCATTTGACCTCTCAGAAATTGAGAATGACACTTAACTTTGGGATGAAGGGAATTGTGATAAAGTACAAAGACTAAATTTTCTACCACCTATGTCACATTCGGATGGTAAAATCCCATCACCCCCCCACCCCCCCCCCCCCCCCCCCGGTTTTGCTCCAAGCTCCGCCAGTGCTTACACCTGCCACCTTCAGTTGTTCTACATGGGACTGGTGCTATTAGGGCTGTCACCTTCAGTTGTTTCACCTGGTACTGGGGCTATGTAAAAAGTTTGATTATTGCCAAGCACTTGGAGAATTAATTGAAAGAAAATAAGTGTACCCTTCAGTGATTCTACCTAGGAGTTGAGCAATATAAGAAGATTCGGTTCTTGCAAAGCATTTGGAATCTACTTATAGAGAGTAATGCATTGATTGAGAGTTAGCTTGCTTGTACCTGTGCTGTGCCTTAAAAGATTTTGTGCTTTCTGAGTTTTTATGATATGATATCTGCCTTTAGGGTGTTCGAAACTCCAGACAGAAGTTTAAATTTCCCCTCAATGCTATTTCCATCTTTTTTTTTGCCATGCATATTTTTACTCTGATTTAGGTTCCAATTTTTCATGTATGTTTGATGTGTGGCATTGTGAATTTGTGACCCTGTCTCTGTTGTGCTTCTCTGTGTGCAGACATTGTGCAACTCCAAGGTCCAGACCCTGCTTGGAAGTGTTCGCTTCAGCTAAAGCAGCTGCGGCCTCTATCCGCAGATCCTTGTCGCAGCACCAGCGCTGCCGAGGAATTAGCTGTGGCAGCTACAAGGAGGCGGTGAACCGGAGTGAGCGTACTGGCAAAAAAGGACACTTAACCCTGAATCACTGCCAATCTGTATGCTGAGACGGCTAGCGCAATCGGGATAAAATCACAGCCCAATACCAAATCTTTCCATTCAAAACAACAATGGTTCTACTCTATGTATTATAGATACATGCTACGATGGAACCATAAGATGTTCATGCAGCAACTCAGTTAAGTTGCACTGTTTGACTCGAGAACAAGAAATGTAACGAGTTCTGTGACACTGACACCAGGTGATCCTGTTGGTGTCTTGATGTCCAATGTAATTGCAGATGCCTCATGCAAGGCTGTATTAGCCTGTTAGGTCCAATCAGAACAACATGATCACTACGTACTCACTGAAGGTACATAGTGATCATGTTGTTCTGATTGAATCCCATCAAAATATTATTAGAAATCTACAAATATGGTAGGGGCAGATCCAGCGTAGTGGCTGCACATATGTACACCGACGAGATACTACCAAAAATCGAAGTTACGACATGTTTGGATGATCTAATTTTACTAGCAAATTTACCCGTATGTTGCTACGGGTTACAAAATCCATATGACTCTCTCTGTTTAAAATATAAGACATTTTAATTTTTTTACAAAAGTTGTCTGCTTTTAATGTATATCTAGTCGTAATCTATACCTAATAATAAAGAGGCAAAATACCCTAATAATAAAGAGGCAAAATACCCGTGTCGTTACGAATTTTGTCCACATCTTTTGCAAAGGGTTTCATCATTTTTAGAAAATAAGAAAAACCTATTTTTGCGTTGGAACCTAAACTATTTTCAAATTCATTTAGGTTTAGTTTATCATATTCAAAATAATTCACACTTATCCCAATTCTTTTGTTCCGGATCAAGTACTACCCTATGGTGAGTCTCTTCCGTCCCGAACCTATTGGTTTATATTGCTGACTTTTGAGTCAATAATTTTTAAAATTGCCTTTAGCGCAGACTATCTATGGTGGTTTTATGCCCTTAGGCTTTTCAGTATTTTCATTTCACACGCAATGACACGGTTGCACTCTCCTGTCGAAAGGAATTTAGTAAAAATTGATTTAGTCATTTGTGTTTTTTTTGGAAAAGACAAGAAGCTAACAAAAACAATTTGTATTGGCATCCTTGAAGTTTATGTAAATCTTGACATCAACTTTTACTATATAAATATAATTTTTTCACCTAGAACCCTCTAGTGTTTCAACCAGCTCCTTGTTGAATTAGACGACGAACTCACTCACATACTCTTTCCACAGTCGGTATGGCTAGTTAGGAATAACCTCCCCGCCGTTGTGGTCCTAGACGGTCATGTCGCTTTCGTCCACTACCTCCATGGTAGTGGTGTTCGAGCGTGGCGTAGTTTAGCCGGGACCTCAGGATAGCCTGTGCCATGCGGGAACCATGCATCCAAGGCATGAACTCTGTAGAGGTGAGCTCCAACGCGAAACAAAGTCACTTTTACCATATCATTTGTTGTATATATCTTGAGATAAACTTTTACTATAGCATTTTTTCACCTTGAACCCTCTACTTTTTTCTATTCGTTCCAACATCTCCATACTAAATTAGATGACGAACTCACTCACGTACTCTTTGAACGGCTTGTAACACTACATATTTTATTATGTGTAGCGAAATTGTCATCGCTTTGCAAAATTGTTATTGTTATTTTTGATTTTACAAAATAGCCATCACGCCTCTTTTTTATTTTTTTCATATTTTATTTATTATTTTTTCTCTCTTTCTTCTTCTGTACGGACTGGAGGCCGGGCTTTTCTATTTTCGTTTCTTTCCATACGGCCGATATTTTTTTTGTCCTAGGGACTCAGGTGGACAGGAAGCCAAAATAGATTTGGTCAAGTGGACAGGAGCGGTCAGAATTCGATTAGCGGACACAAGAGAAGATGGAAATTTTGGAGATTATAAATAGAGGGCCTATTTTTCTATTTCCCTTTTCTTGTAAGGACGGGAGGTCTCCTGGCTCCGGTTATTGTTTTGACGGACGTACTCAGCAGGAGCGGACAGAATTTTAGGTCGCCGGACAGAATTTTAGATGGCGGATTGAAATTTTCATGATTATATATTAGGTAGAGATAAAACTGTGTTATCAATAAATATTCATTTTAGAAAAAAGAGTTCATGAGTTTTAGAGGAAAAAAACTGTGCTTTAGAAAAAAAAAGGTCATGAGTGAAGTTTGTAAAATTGCAAAAAGATTGGTTTTAACAAAACCATAGTTTTAGAGATTACAAAGTTTGTTGTATCCAAACGCCAAATAACTTGTGAAAACCAAAGTATTTCACGACTGTGGTGTTTATCCAATATTCAAAAAAAGAACACTTTGCACCTAAACGAGGCATTAACGGGTATGATACAAACATAAACGGAAATAATCAGCCATTTTTCTTTATTTTCCATTCTTTCTTTATAGTTCCCTTGTAATTTATGTGGTTACTTTATTATGTTTAGTTCTTTCATCGTCATCTTTCTTTTTTCATTATTATCTAGCTCAACAATTTTGATGTATACATTCAACGTTTTCAAAATTTATCTAGTCAATAAAAGATGTTTGCAAAAAGAAAAAACAGTTTAATAGTACTCACCTTGTTCCTACACTGTCCAATACTCTAGTTTTAGCGTAAAATTTTACTAGTGATTGCCGGATTGGGAAACCTAAGGTCAAGTGTATTGTGTAGCACTAGTTCAAACTCTTTTTTTTTTTTGCTTCCATGTAATGTCATATACTTGTTTGCCGAGTATCATACTCCTTGTTTTAACTATCCTTTTCAGCTTGCTAGGTGGAACTGAAGAAAGGAAGATTAGACATACGTATAGGATATAGGAGTAGCTTATATACATTTTTCTTGAAATTTTATTAGAAATAATAAACAAATAAGAATGTTTATATCAACTTATTATCGTCTATGTAATATACATCTTGCATGATCACAAGTTCTCATATAAGAGTTGCACTGATGCCTTGGTTGGGGGAGTGACAACTCACAGCTGTGCTG
>CM041640.1:2301615-2319823 GCA_023333625.1 Bothriochloa decipiens
CCCCTCAAGAGAAAAACTGCTCAAGACTTGGAGAATTGAATATGTTGCCTGCAAGCTGTTCTCCTTCCACCGTGGAAATAAATAGCTGGCATCGAATGAACCGCTGATAATAGATGGGGAAAAAATGTTAACGCGTGAATATCAAAAGAAACCCCTGTTCTAGGAACAAAAAAAGATGCAAGATATAACATACAGATAGTTGAGAAACTATGTCAAGGTTCGTGTCTATGTGAAAATCTGACTCCAACTGTCGAACAAATGAAGTTCGACCAACTTCAGTGCTGCAAAAGAGCACCTGAAAACATAAACATTGTTTTTAGCAGAAGTCAAATGAAGGCGACAGAAACAGATAGAGTAAAACACAACCGAACATCCAAGCATTACCAGATACCAGGCGATAAATAAAGAGAAACACATGGACTAACTATGGGCAAGGGGAACTATATTCTTTTGTCTGTCAAAACGCAACTTAATTCTGTACAATGAGCAGAACTGATACGCTGAGTTCCACTAGAACTTTCAATGTCCATGTACATTTTTTTTTAAAAAAAGGTGCTGGTACCAACTATCGGCCATTTTATTAAATATATGATACTTATATGCTAAAAACCCTATGGACAATAGACATAATGTGGCTCTAAGGGTAAATATCGTTCAAGTTTTATGATAAGAGCAATAAGGTAAATGAACTATGAAAAATCAACAGTCTTAGTTTGAACTCGTCACCTTCTCTTCCATCAGGCCACCAGTTTTGAAAAGTCCAGCAGTCTCCAGGGCCGTGAGAGCGTTCTCCTACAGTTTCCATTACTAACTCAAATTCTAGAACCATCCATATAACACATTTTCAAGACAAAACTGCAACAAAAATATGTAAGGGTGAACTAAATTAATACCTCGCTCTTGTCATCAAGCACAGTCTCCATTAGGTAGAGATCACAATATCTGGATATTTCTAGTAGCAGCTCTACCACGGAGGGTCTAACGGTGGCATGTTTCTGCATCAGAGATGGATGACAGATGGTTTAGCTTTGGTGATAGGCGACCACACAAGAGATAAAAATACTTGACGAGCATCGCTAGTCGCACCTGAAGCTCCTCAGGAGTTCTCTCCTCAAAAACAACACCGAGAAGTTGGCACGTAACCTGCACAAGTGATTTTTATGAGATTCAATAAATTTTGTGATACGACAAATAGAGTTTATTAATCCGAAGCAGTGCCATGATTTAACAAGATTGTGCCAAATTAGATCACTGTAGTGTTCAACTGCCCATTTCTTCAGCCACTTTAGAAAAATCCCTTAAAAATGATTCATTACTACTACGGTTCATCTGAAAACAAAACTATCAGCGTTATTGAATGGAAAATTTATTGCAAGGTGCATCGTCTTCCTTTTTAAACTAGGAATAGCCCTCTAAAAATATCAAATTGTATGCACATTTCGGTCTTCTTCTGAAGACAAACCTAAGGAGACCACTAAGTGCGACGGAAGAAACCGCACCTTTCTGCACCCTTTCAGTCGCTTCACCACAATTTCCCGTGTTACTACCTGTCACACACAAACTTCTTTTTACAAATTGAACCTGACGCCACAATCAACAATATCAGAAACCATCATATCATTCCAGCATAGCCTACCTTGCCTGAGTCTCCGATAGGCTCCGCTGCATCATGCACAGTCGCAACATAAGTGGCTGCAGGGGGATCTCCTGCAGGGGTAGGCGGGGGGCGCTTGGGAGCAGGCCTGCGGGGGCGCAGGAACTTCCACGCGAACACGACGGCGATCGCGAACCCCGCGACGGCGCCGAGCGACCCGGCGCCCTGGAAAACAAAGCGGAGCCACACGGACGCACCCCCGTCACGGTCAGTAGCTAGCTAGGGTTAGGGGCCGGGCTCAGGGTCGAGACGAGGGGACCGGCTTTGCTTTTACCTTGTGGTTGAAGAGCAGCGAGACGATGTCGGTGACGCGGCGGTTGAGGGCGCGGGCGACGCGCCGCACCAGCGAGACGGCGTCTTGCTCGGTGGCGGCGGCGAGGCCCGGCATTGCGAGGGCGCTGGAGAGAGAGACGGGCGGGCTCCGCGTGTGATCTCCCTCACGCGGCCAGGGCGCTGGATGGGGGGCTGATTGCCGGATTGCGAGGCCACGGTGGCCGGTGGGGAGGAGACCACGAAAGGCACGCACGCGCACGGAGGCGCCGGCCGTGGGAGGAAACGGGGAAGAAGGGCAAGGAGAGGCGCGCGCGGTGACGGAGAGCAGGGGTCAGCACCTGTGCTTATCTTGTTGACCGGGCAAGAAGTCATCCAAGACGTCCGTTTTTCCCTTTTTCTTTTTTTTTCTGTGCATTTTTCCCCTTTTCCCACTTGATTTAATTTCTGTGGGTACCACTCAAAATTAATCTAAACTATAGTACGTACTTCACCAATCAGAAAAGAATACAGTTCTCATAGTACATCTCAAGTTTGACTAAATAGTCGTGACATTAAATAAGTACTCCAACTGTTCTAAATAAGTCATTCAAGTCAAAACATATAAAAGCTGAGGTTAAGAAAAACATCTCAAAGTTGATTAAAATTATAGAAAAACCTATAAAGATTTGTGATATCAAATAATGATTTTTAGTTCAAAATTTTTTAACATGAGCTTATATCTAAATTCATGGTCTATTCTAGCTTGAGTGTTTGACAAAGGCACACTGCAGCCGGTGACGCATCCTGCTCATCCTCCCTCTCTCCTTTGATTCCCACTGAAACGGGCAAATGCCTATAAAATTTGAGAGCACATTTAGTATTGGATACATGACTCAAGTATAGACTGGTTTTAACAATAGTTTATGCAGGAAAAGTTCTCCAGTGACTTTGTTGTGCACAAATTACCACTGGAAGACAATAGCCAGTGAATAAATTTACAACTCCCAGCCTTAGAAAGGATGGCATTCACCTATTCACCTCTTGGTTGTGCTCAAAATCTAGACTTGTAGTAGTAAAATGTTCCTTGTGATTTGTTTGAGTTTCTAGCCGTCAGATACCTTTCTGAGATTTGGACGACTATTATGATTTTTTTTTTACTGGTGGAATTGGGAGAGCTAATGCAAGCAAACATTTCCGGTGAAAAAAATTGTTGTTTTCATAGATATAGTCATGCAGTAGTATTTTGTGCGTAACAATTTGAGTTCCTTTTTATTTCTATTAAATCGATTAAGCAATTGCTAGGTGTAAAAAATGTTTAATTGGGGGCATACATTTCCCTTCCCGATGATAAGAGTACGATAAAATAAAATCTTCCTATTAGCTGCTTCCGCTGCGCTCTTCTGCGGCGGAAACGGCGACGCACGGCCCCGCCGCACCCACACCCGCACCCGCCCTATCTCCGGCGCCGGTGCGATGGCCGCTGCGAGAATGGCGTTCGCCTCTTGCGCCCGCCTCCTGCCGTCCTCACCCTCTCCGCTCACCCTCGCGAGGCCCCGCGCCGGCGCCGTCTCGTTCCTGGCTGCCGGACCGTCGCCGGCGACGGCGCCGAGATCCGGCAGGAATCTTGCTCTCTTCTGCTCTTTGTCACCGGCTTCGCCATCCCTCACGGAGGCCGACGTAGCATCGCCGCCCCCGCAATCTGCGGTGGAGGAGGCGAAGCCCCCGGCGCAGGGCGGGGACGAGAAGGCGGAACCGACCGTGGAGGAGCTAGCCGGGCTGCTGGACGTCCGGGTGGGCCGGGTGGTGAAGGCGTGGAGGCACCCGGAGGCGGACACGCTCTACGTTGAGGAGGTGGACGTAGGCGAGGCGGAGCCCCGGACCATCTGCAGCGGCCTCGTCAACTTCCTCCCCATCGAAGAGCTCCAGGTATGCACATGATAAATTGCGCCTGGTATATAATTAATATTTATCGATTAGTTATAAGTGTACAAAAAATCATGTTAGAGTCCAGTTTAGTTGTGTTTTGTTAGAGTATATATATATATATATATCAATTAAAAGGGACAAACACCTGCCACCTCTATCAGTTATGAATTTATGATTTATGACACTTCCAAGTTCCAATGAACCTAGTTTGATTTTTATATGCTGCAAATAAACTCTAGAGAGTAGGACAAATGGACACTATAAAGTTAGCCTAAAAAATCCTCATGGATGATGGCTCAATCTGAATTTGAACTTGAGTATAGCCAATTCACACTGATTCTGGACATATATGATCAACAGTTAGAGAAATTGGGGACCAAATTGTCTTAGCAAATACAGTGTATTGAATCATCATTGTGGATATAATAGTGGGTCCGTCTGAGTCTATGAAATGTGGGCCTGATAGCCAATTTTCTCTTGAAACGTGTGGATCACATCCATGTTGTTACTTACATCCATTACTTCATTCTTGATTCTGATGACCTGTGCAGGACAGCAACGTCATTGTTCTTGCTAACCTCAAACCAAGGAACATGCGTGGCGTCAAGTCAAATGGCATGCTCATGGCTGCCTCTGATGCTTCCCATGAGAATGTGGAGCTGCTCATCCCTCCAGAAGGTTCCTTTCCTGGTGAAAGAGTATGGTTTGGTTCAGAAGAAGAAAAGCATTGTCAATCGGACCCTGCATCACCAAATCAGGTATCACATAATAATACAGACTTAAGACGTCTTGCCTATGTTGCGAATGATTTGTTAACAACTGGTTATGTGTTGAATACTTGAGTGTTGACATACGTGCAAGTAATGCTTACTATTGCTTGCTTTTCTTAGCCTCCACAATGATCTGATGCCTGAGAAAAGATAATTTCATATGGACCATATTTTGATAACAACTACATCCTTTAAGATCTGATTTTAGTATGCTGTTTGGATAGAAGTATGTCATATAGATTGTAGAACACATATTTACATCATTTTGCAAGTTCAATTGGAAAATCCGTAGTTAAAGAGTCTATTTTCAACTTGGTATTGGTCAGAACTCAGAAGAAAGAAATCTCGTGGACACAAATAAAATAGATATATCTTCTAGTATTTCTATAAACTTACACTGCAATTTGGTGTTCCCTAGGTAAAACAAAATGTGGTATTGTGGTGAAAGAACTAAGTCCTGTGGAAGTGTGGATGTGAAACAAGCTTGAATTTGAAAACCTTGTTAATTCTTCTGAATAAAAAACAATGTAAGTAATACGTTTGAATTGGAATTTACTGAACCACTTTATACTAAACAAACATACGGGCCTTATTATACTTAAAACCTAGGAATCTTATTATACTAAAAACCTAGGAATCTTAGTCTTGCTGCTGAAGTTGTTTCGGAGCAACACAGGTAACGCATTATTCCACTTTTGTCAGGTCCAAAAGAAGAAGATCTGGGAAGCTGTTCAGCCTCATCTTAGAACAACAGATAACTGCATTGTGGTTCTTGGTGATAAACAAATGTGTACATCTGCAGGCCCAATTTTCTGCAAATCGCTTCAGGGTGCAAGAGTGTCATAAATCTTTATGACCAATATCTTTCTTGTATTATGGAATCGTGTCATGTTCCTTCATGCAAATAATAACTATATGAGTAGAGAAACAGTTAAAGAATTTTCTTTCCAGCTACTGAGATAATCACCATACTGGAATCATTCACATTTAGTTTTCCCTTTCAGTTAGGGCTGTTCTGCTGATGGTTTTTGCTGCTGATAAGTCGGCTGTTGTTTTGTCGTGATAGAAAAAAACGTTGTACCATGGCTGATAAGCCGGTTGATGCTATTTGAACCTTTTTGTTTCCCACTATTCAATCAGGATGCTCAATGAACTGTTCATCATTTGACAGAGTATCAGATTTCCATTTACAATACCCCCACGTCGGTGAAGTATCTTATTGTATCTAGACAGCTTTGTGGGCTCGTGGCCATTTCAATGCATAAGTTGAGCAGACAGTCATCTCAGCATATATATTTGAGAGAAGAATTTAAACTGATGAATCGTCTGGATCTGGGCGTAGAATATTGCAGCAGTAATTTCTGCCACTTCAACATCTTGATGGATTCATATGACTGCATCTGCTCCCAAAAGACATGTTTTCCTTTTGACGCAGATGCCATGCCCGTCTTTGGCCTTGTTTGGATTTTAAAATTGACGCTGAAATTTATGTAGCGGAATTTTTGTAGCATTTTGTTTGTATTTGATAAAAATTATCCAAACTTTGACTAATTAGGCTTAAAATGTTCGTCTCACACAGTACAACAAAACTGTGTAATTAGTTTTTGATTTTATCTATATTTAGTACTTCATGCATGTGTCGACATTTTGATACGACAGGGAATAGGAATTCTGCATAGTAAATTTGGTGGCCAAATTCTGAAATCTAAACAAGGCCTAGATCCTAGATTTTGCCACCAAATTCTACTATGCAGAATTTCTATTCCCCGTCACATCAAAATGCTGGCACATGCATGGAGTACTAAATATAGATAAAATCAAAAACTAATTATACAGTTTTATTATACTTTACGAGATAAACATTTTAAGCCTAGTTAGTTAAAGTTTAAATAATTTTTATCAAATATAAGTGACTACAGGAATTTCAACCCAGTTCCAGGGATCTAAACAAGGCCTTTACTGCCGAGTTCTCCAAACCACCACAGGCCTTCAGCAAAAGAACAAATGCCGACCTGTCGGGGGCAGCAGTACGGTAAGGCAGACATTCGGGGACGTCGGGGCTTGGGCAGCGTGCGCTGCGACAGGCGGTGCTCATTTTCTAATGTCAGGTACTCGGGGCGGGAGGCGGCACGACAGGTGGTGGATCGGTGGAAGCTGACACTGCCGCGAGGGCGCCATTGGCGAGCACAGGACCTTGCTGCGAGCTGTAGAACGTGGCGCACTCTTTTTCCCGCCGACCGTGGTGCAGAACGAGGACTCGATGCCAGGTGAGGCGGCGGCACCTCCTGCGCTCGTGATCATCCGTCTTCAGCATGGCGCGCCAGCACATGTTTGACTAGTGGACTAGTGGATCGCAGTGGCGTCGCGTCCTTTGGCATCGGTTACGGGGTGGAGCCCGCCCGCCCGTGCACTGCGCTCTCCATGTCGTTACGCCTCGGCTTCCAGAGCCTTGAGCCGGCGCTCGCCGCGGCGGCCGAGTCGCTGTTCGGCACCCGCTCGCCGCCGCGCGCCGTTCTCCGGCGCGCGCGCACGCTGCACGCGCTCCTCGTGGTCTCGTCCCTGCCGTCCGTGCCACGCCCGCCCACCTTCCTCGCTAACCAGCTGCTCGCCCTCTACTGCCGCCACTCCGCGGTCCCCGACGCCCTCGCGCTCCTCCGCTCCACGCCGTGCCCCTCCGTGGTCTCCTACAACACCGTCCTCTCCGCGCTCTCGCGCACCCCGAGGCACGCGCCGGACGCCTTCGGGCTCTTCCGCGGCCTGCACGCGTCGGGTCCCCGCCCAACAGCCCCCAGCCTCTGCGCCGTCCTCCGCGCCGCCGGCGCGCTGCGCGATGGCCGCGCGGGAGCCGCCGTGCACGCGCAGGCTGCGGCGCTCGGCTTCCTCGCCAGCGACATTGTGCCGACCGCGCTGCTCCAGATGTATTCAGGGTGCGGGTCGCCGAGGGACGCTAACAAGGTGTTCGACGAAATGATGACGCCGGATGTGGTGGCGTGGAACTGTGTGATGCACTGCAATGTACGGTATGGTTACCTGGACCGCACCCTGGAGAAGTTCTGCCGGATGGTGAGCACTGGGCTGGCGCCTACTGAGAGAACGCTTTCTTCGGTGCTCAGTGGTTGCGGGCGCTCTGGGGACTTGCACCATGGGCGTGCACTACATGGATGGGTGGTGAAGTCAGAGGAGCTTGATCCTGATTTGCCGCTGCAGAATGCGCTGCTCGATATGTACTGCTGCTGTTGTGATCTGGACACTGCATTGTGTGTGTTTCAGAGGATCGAGATGCCAGACTTGGTGTCATGGAATACCATAATTGCTGGATTTTCTGGCGTTGGCGATGGATGGAGCGCAGTGCAGGCCTTTATGCAGCTGAAGGCTGAGTCCTCTGAACAGCTGGCTCCAGATGAGTATACATTTGCAGCTGTAGTGGCTGCAGCCGCTCCTTTACCAGCAATGTGCAGCGGCAAACCACTTCATGCTAGTGTGATCAAAGCTGGGTTGGAGGGCAGCGTCTTTGTCGTGAATACACTGCTCAATATGTATTTCATAAATGAGGAGCCAGGCTCTGCTCAGATTTTGTTTGATTCCGTTATGGTGAAAGATGTTATCATGTGGACTGAGATGGTTGCTGGCCATTCTGCACTAGGTGTAGGAGAATTGTCATTGAAATATTTTATTGGCATGCTGGAGGCAGGTCACAAGGTTGATAACTTCTCTCTTAGCAGTGCTTTGAACTCCACAGAAGATCTTGCAGGCCTTAAGCAAGGCGAAATGTTCCATGCTCAAGTGGTAAAAAGTGGTTATGAAGGAAATATTTGTGTCTCTGGAAGCCTTGTTGACATGTATGCGAAAAATGGCACTCTTCGAGGTGCCTATTCAGTTTTCTGCACCATACAGAAGCCAGATTTGAAGTGCTGGAATTCTATGATAGGAGGATACGGCAATCATGGGGATTCTGAAGTGGCGTTCAAACTATTTGGTGACATGATTCGTAGTGGTCTGCAACCTGATCATGTAACTTATATCTACCTCCTTTCTGCTTGTAGCCATTGTGGACTGGTTGACAAAGGAAAGCTTTATTGGTCCAGTATGATAACTGATGGCATTGTACCAGGGTTCAAACACTACACTAGCATGGTGAGTTTGTTGAGTAGGGCAGGTTTATTGGAGGAAGCAGTTGAGTTAATTAATAAATCCCCTTCTGCTAAGAGATATCCTGAGCTATGGAGAATTCTGCTAAGCTCTTGTGTGACATTTAAAGATCTGTCAGTTGGTGTTTATGCTGCTGAAAAGGCACTGGAGCAGGACCCAGATGATCTGGCAACACATATACTTCTTTCAAACCTTTATGCATCTATAGGAAAATGGGATAGTGTGTCTGAAATTAGGAGAAGGATCAGAGGGCTGATGATTGAAAAGGAGCCTGGGCTTAGCTGGATCGAGGTTAAGAAAATGGTACATGTGTTTTCTGCAGACGACGAATGCCACACTCACATAGATGTTTGTCGTGATGAGTTACATAGAATAATGGGTAACATGGGACTGTTAGATAGTTGTGAAAATGAAGTAGTGTTAAATGGTTAGGTTGCCTTTGTTGGTAATGGCAGGCTGACCTCGTTTTGAAAGAAAATGGCTAAGTTGCCATGAACTTATTTCTGTTGCATAGGAGTTGGCATGGGGCACCAAGAAAGCTGTTTTTTTTTTTTTGACCGAAGAAGAAAGCTGATGTGTATGATAAGATTTTTCAGCATAACAAATTATATGAGAAGCATACCGAGCATCCAAAAATTTCTGAGGTGCTTAAACAAGCAAGTTTGAGCCTATGTTCTATGTGTCTACTGCAGCAATGTGCCTATTTGCTTCTGTTTCAGTTTCATTGTCATGAACAGCAGAATTTCTGGCAATAAAATTTGTCCTCAGTTTTAAAGATATTAACTAAATACACACTGAAAATTACAGTGCAATTTCCATTAATTAACCACAAATGTAAGGTTTTTGGGCCTGATAACCCTAATAAACTAGGTTATCTACTTCTATAATGAATTGCAGGAACTCCTTGCCCTTTTGAGGGTTCTTTGGGGAGAAATTAAGGGAAGGCATCCAAATTTATTTTGAAATGGTTCGGTCTTAAATAAGAATCTTCTGACTACATAAGGCTCCAAAGCAGCTTGTGTCCTATGCTAAATCTTACTGTTTTCCCATCATGTAAGGTATCTGAAATCTGAACCGTTCTTTGTTCGTGTAATATTTATGCTTTTAAGTTATGCTGAGATAGCCTTGTAACCATGATGATTTAATGTAATATAAACTCCTATAATCTGGAGTAACCCTGTCTTGATCCTTCTAACTGTTCTTTTGATACTACAATTTTCTCTTACTCGTTTCGAACCAAGTAATATTCTTAATACATGTTAGTTATAATTGCTTCTATTCATTTTAGACATTCGTCTAATAAAAATACGGCAAAGCTTTTGCCGCCCTTCTAAAATTCATTTTAGACCAAGGGATCTTATTTTTCTAATAAACTATTACTAGTTTGAGGAGACACCAATTTAAGTTAGGTTTATTTTGGGGACCTTCACTCATATCAGCCTTCCATTTTCGATATGTATATGATTTTTTTCTGACTTGTTTTATTCAAAAGTTGCAAATGCACCAAAAGAAGATCTAATTTTCCTGAATTATCCAGTTTGAAATGCTGATCTTAGTTCCAAAAGGAGCTAGTTTCTGCTTTCCCTATTTTTTTTCCATTAATTTCGCCTTCGTCACATCGCTTCTAAATTCTTAGTTTGTTTTTCATTTATCAGGTTTGTGGACATGGATATCAGCCAAGAACCAAGATGGAAAGGGTTTATATAGTTGGATACTGTTGCTTCTTTCTCCTGCTATATCTACATGGCACAGAACTATTTGAGGAACTACACATGTGAGGCCAACAATTACACTGCACTTTGTTATTCCTTCATGCGTCATGAAATTGGTGTTCCTGGGCATATGCTTCTGTCTTCAATCTGCATGCTATTATTTGTCAGGCTTCTTTAGGGATCCTATAGAAGAATTGGAAAAAATATGGTAGGACCTGATCCTTCTAGTTGCCGTTTAGTTTGCAGTACAAAATCTGTACTCCCTCCGGTCACAAATACTTGATCAGCTTCAGCACCGTGAGATCTTTAACGACTCACTTCACTTCAAGGTTCAGTCCCTTTCGCCCATCCATCTTTAAGACCTGACATTCCTTATTTCAATACGTTGAATTGGTCTTTATACAGGTCTTCCATCAGCTTGAGTGCCCAGTCACTTCAGTGTCTCCTTGCTTAACTTTTCTGGTTCTTACGTGCTCACTGCCTCACTGGTCAACCATGGACCATGGTTGATAGCTCCTTTGTTCCAAAGTGCTGCTTTCTGATCCCAACTCCTCATCGCAGCATGAACAATTCAACATAACACTTTGATGCAGCACTAAGCTGATTCAGCAACCACCTATCACCAGAGATGGGAGGCAACTACCGTTTCACCCACTTCTTGGTCGCCTCTGTTCTTCTCCACGTTCATGGCGCCAGTGGCCAGTCCCTGAACCAGACTTGTGACTCTTCCGACATGGAGGCACTTCTGGCCTTTTCGAAGGGCTTGAACAAGAATGGTGCCGGCTTGTCGGATGGGATCCCAACCGCAGCAACACCTCCTGCTGTTCCTGGACCGGCGTTTCATGTTATCTTGGGAGGGTGGTCGGGTTGGATCTCTCTAACAAGAGCCTAAGTGGCTGCATGTCCTCCTCCATCGCCTCCCTCGACAGCCTCGTGGCAATAAACCTCTCCCGGAACTCTCTTCATGGCCAGGTGCCCATGGAGCTCGGCCGGCTCACGGAGTTGCGTGTGCTTGATCTCAGCATGAACTTGTTCTCCGGCAGGTTCCCAGCCAGCGAGGATGGCTTTCCTGCTATGGGAGTGGTCAGTATCTCCTTCAACAGATTCGACGGGCCGCACCCTTGGTTTCCCGCTGTGGCGAAGCTAACGGTTCTTGATATCTCTGGCAATACCTTCTCTGGCGGCATCAACTCATCTGCTTTCTGTCATGCGCCAGTGAAGGTCCTGCGGTTCTCAGGGAACGGGTTCTCCAGTGAGGCGCCCAGCGGCTTGAGCCGATGCAAGGCGCTTGTGGAGCTCTCCCTCGATGGAAACGACTTGACTGGTGACCTCCCCAGCAACCTGTACACGTTGCCCAAGTTGAGAAGGCTTCACTTACAGGAAAACCAGCTCACTGGCAGTCTCGGCGATGCCCTTGGTAAACTCTCTCAGCTCGTGCAGCTTGACTTGTCCTATAACAGATTCACTGGCTCCATCCCTGATGTGTTTGGAGGTATGAGGAGGCTGGAGGCCATAAACTTGGCCTCCAATATGTTAGATGGTGAATTACCCGCTTCCCTGTCGTTGTGTCCTATGCTGAGCGTAATCAGGCTAAGGAACAATTCGCTGTCTGGTGAGATTGCTATTGACTTCACCTTGCTGTCGAGGCTGAACACTCTTGATATTGGGACCAACTGTCTGATTGGTGCCATACCTCCTGGCATCGCACTGTGCAGCGAGTTGAGGACTGAACCTTGCAAGCAACAAGTTTGTGGGGGAGATACCAGAGAGCTTTAAGTATTTGAGATCCCTGTTGTATCTAGCACTCGATGAAAATGGGTTCACAAACCTATCTTCAGCACTGCGAGTTTTGCACACCTGCTCAACCTGACAAGTTTGGTGCTCACTGAGAATTTCCGTGATGGCGAGATGATGCCAATGGATGGTATTAATGGGTTCAAGAGCATGCAGGTGTTTGTCCTTGCAAACTGCTTGCTTACAGGCATAATTCCGCCTTGGCTGCAGGGCTTGGAAAATATCAATTTGCTGGACATTTCGTGGAACAAGTTAAATGGGAATATCCCACCTTGGCTAGGGAATCTGAACAATCTCTTCTACCTCGACCTATCAAACAATTCTTTCAGTGGGGTGCTTCCCATGAGCTTCACACAGATGAGGAGTTTGATTTGAAACAATGGCTTGAATGAGCAGTCACCAACAGAGGGCCTCCCATTATTCTTCAAGAAGAATTCAACTAGCAAAGTTTTGCAGTACAACCACGTCAGCAGCTTCCCACCATCACTTAGACTTTCGAACAACCTGCCTGTTGGGCCAATCTTGTCAAGCTTCGGCCATCTCGTGAACCTTCATGTGCTGGACTTGAGCTGTAACAACTTCTCAGGGCCAATTCCTTATGAGTTGTCAAACATGACGAACTTGGAAATGCTGAATTTGGCCCATAATGATCTCAATGGGAGCATTCCATCATCACTAACAACACTGAATTTCCTGTCCAAGTTTGATGTGTCATACAACAATTTGTCTGGAGACATCCCAATAGGGGGTCAGTTCTCAACTTTTTTCAAATGAGGATTTTGCAGGCAATTCTGTTCTCTGCCCTCTATGGAACTCCTGTTATCAATCGTTGCAATCAGAGGATGAACCCCAACACCATGACATGTATACTTCAAAACAAATCACACACATCATGGTGGAAGTAGGATTTTTTGGGGGGCTGCTGGTGGTCTGGATTCTACTATATTTTGCAAGGCCCTGGAGGTCTGCATATTTTAGTCTGATCAATAGATTCTTTGATACGCTGTGTATCTGGATAGTACAGAATGTGACCAACCTCGGAATAAAAAGAAGGAATGAAGTTCATCCTTGAAGAATGTCTGAGCTGCTATTCCCAGGTTTGCGCTTGTGTGAATAGTCTTTTACTGTGATATACAGGCTTGATTCCTACTCCCTCTGTTCTAAATTATAGTTCACTTTGACTTTTTTGGTGCATGTCTTTTGCTATGTATTTAGTCATATTATTTATCTAGGTACATATCAAAATGCATGCACCAAAAAGGTCAAAGTGAACTACAATTTGGAACGGAGGGAGTACTTGAGTGGGTTAGCTTGGTAATTGAAAAGATCATGTAGGCATGATTTTGTGAATCATTGGTTATTAGGATATTCTTCGCCAATTATGATGTCAAATACAGCCACGTCTGAAACTCCCAATGAAATGTTGGTCATCGTACTTGATAGTTTAGACAAACAAAATTAGGTACTTTGTCAGCTGTTTCCCAGAAATGCTAAACTTGGGGGCGGACTTACGTGTCTATCCTTTTGTCTTTTCGAGATTACAGAAAGGCAGCTAAATTCAAGCCAAAATGTCTAAGAGTGGCAAATTTGTGACAAATATAGCTCAGGTCCTTAACACAAATATATAGAGAAATGGCAGCAGTGCAGATTCATGTTAATAAACTCTCACAGTTTTGTAGTGTCATTATAATTTTTCTTTTTGAACATATGCTTGTACAATATATAATGGATGTTAGGTTTATAGGTTGGTATTCAACCTACTGCCTCGGTGTTCTCCCAGGAAAAAAAGGCTATTCTGAAAGTTACATTGTTGTTCTGGGCAGGACAATGGTGCCTCATCGACATGCCGAGCGGTACCCATCACTTATAGGCTTATTAAGGGAAAAGCTGATACTCCCATTATTAATCAACTACAGACGGGCCAGGCCAGATGTGGTCGATGTTAACTACATGTCGGTTACTGAGAGAAGGGATACCCTAAACCTTCTTTGTTTTTGGTTGGACCCCGAGCTTGCCCTCAGATTAATCTCACGCGACCAGGCCGTACCCCTTCGACCCACCGGGCCCATCGGCAAATACACACTGGGCCGGCCCACAACAGAGTACAGCCGCAACCCTCGACCGAATCACTGGCGTCACCATCTGACCCTCGACAAGACGCTGACGTCACCGGCTGATGATCGCTCGAGATGGGAGCATCCCGCGTTAAGTGTCGAGGCCCCCGACGGGACGGGCGTCTCGGTACTTCGAGGATCGAGCCCCCCTCGATCGACCCACTCCCGATGCGTCCGGTAGCGCATTTAATACAAAACTACCTAACCTCGTCAAGTCGTATGGCCACAGTGTTCGCACAGTGGTCCGAACGACGGTCGAATCCCGCTTTACTGCCCATACTGAGGACGTGCATCGGTCTGCACGGCACTATTACGCCATACCCAGCACTGTTAGACAGCTCGAGGCCCCCTTCGACACGCTACGCGACAAACGACCGACGTCGGATCCCCTCAATTCGATCTTATCCGCTCAACCACTACGCTCGAGGCTACCCCTCGACCGGGCCTCGATTACGCATCGACGCCCTCCGGTCAACCTTCATCGACTTCGAAAGCTGCGCCAACAACTCCCGATACGACCCCAACAGGAACTCGCACGTCCTCTACAGGGATCACGTCTTTCGCCGGTCAGCAACCATGACTCTGAAGGACGGCTGTCAACTCCGAGCCATGTCGCTACAGAACGAGCCATGCTCAGCGCACGTCCTTGCAGAGGCTTCGAGTTGACCACCACGACCCGCGATGTCACCACCGCGTCATCGAGCCAGGACATCTGTACCCCTGTGCCTCCCCTTAGCCTATAAAAGGGGACGCCAGGAGACCCAATGGGGACAACTCAGAGGAGAACCGACTCCAGACAACGATCTCACGACAACCGAACATACGCCTAGGCAGACTCCTAGACTCCGAATCACTCCTTCGCTCTGTACTCGACCCCCCCTCGAATCCTCTCCTTCGCTTGTATTCGCCCCTGTACAAGCACTTAGGTGCAAGATAATACAAATCTTCTCCCCCCGCTGGACGTAGGGCCCTTCTTTGCCCGAACAAGGATAAATCGCTGTGTTCTTCTTGCATCACCCATCCGGACGGGTTACACACACATACGATTACTCGTTGGCTTAGGACGCCCCCGGGTTCCTAACGCCGACACTACAGTAACAGAAGTATTGTGCTGGAGCTCAACTTTAGTGTGATCACTGGGACAGTGCACCATGAAGTTGGTGCTCCTGGGCGTAGCCTTCTGCCTTCAATCTTCATCCGCAGAATGCTATTGTTTGTGATTTGTCAGGCTTAGTTTTGGACTACAATATAAAAACAGTTAGAAGAAGGATGGTAGAACTGATCTTTCTGGCTGCGGTTTAGTTTGCAGTGCAAACTTTGTACTCTCTCCGGACTCCGGTCAAAATACTTGTGCTAAATAAAGTCACACATACTTGACCAGCATCTTTGACTCACCTTACTTCAAGGTTCAGTCACTTTCAAAGCTGACATCCATCTTCGTTAGTGGAGTTACTTGATCTAATGGCCATATTTTGAATGCAGAGTTCGCCAATCCTACTTGCTGTAGTTCTCCCATCAGATTGAGTGTTCAGTTTCTCCAACTTCTCTATGGAGAACAAATCATTCTTCAGTGGCAGGGCAGCTGGCAGGGAAAGGAGTACTGCACTGTCGAGTCGTCGGTAGGGGTCGTTGACCTTGTGCACCCCTGGCTGGCTGTATTCCTAGATGCTCACTGCCTCCCTTCCGAGGTCAACCATCATGGCTGATGCTTGATAGCTCACTCATTCCACAGCGCCTGCTTCCCAATCCCAACCAATCAGCAGAAATCCTCGCCTCTCGCCGGAGATATGGAAGGCGAAGGCAACTGCTGTTTCGTCCACTTCCTGGTTGCCGTACTTGTCCACTTCCATGGTGCTGTCGTCGGACAGTACCTGAACCAAAATAGTCCTTGTCAGTCCACTGACCTCGAGGCGCTTCTGGCCTTCTCCAAGGGCCTCGGTACGAATGGCGCCGGGCTTGTCGGATGGCGAGGTCCCAACAACACCTGCTGTTCCTGGACAGGCGTCTCATGCCATTTTGGGAGGGTGGTCAGCTTAGATCTCTCCAACAAGAACCTAAGTGGCGGCATCTCCTCCTCCGTCGCCTCCCTCGACAGCGCGATAAATCTCTCCCGGAACTCTCTTTACTTAACGTCACGTTCTATTCTGAAGATAAAAATAAAATGTATAAATAGCCTTATATGCGTCCCAGAAACAATCACACATATAAGAAGATAAATTACAGAGAGTATCATTACCCTGTTTAATACATAGCGAACCATATTATTACAGAGTATTACACATAAACAATAAAAACTAGAATAACTTTATTACGAAAGCTTCCCACAGAAACACGTCAACTGGTGAACACCAAGCCTAATACTCATCGCGATAGCTCTCATTCCAACATTCATCTGTTACCCATCCGGGATTTTCCAAAATTAAAAGTAAAGCAACCGTAAGTACACAACCGTACTCAACAAGCAAAACATGAGTTAATGGGGCTCAAATAAGCTGACACTGTTTAACTGTATTTAGCTTTTATAAGTTAATCATGTTGAGCAATTAAGTAGCATCAAGGTAGCAAGCGTTTCCCAAAATCATCATGATCAATGTAACATAAATAAATAGTAAGCATAACAGCAAATGAATAAACATTTTAACATGACAAGAGAGATCATCATTAGTGTAAAGATTCCAAGGCCGCTCGTGTCCTTGAGCAAGGCTAGTATACCAGTTTATTAAACTCTGCGCAAAGGTGTACACTTTCACTGTGAGTCATGATTTACCCTTTCGCCCGAGGCGGCCAACCTCTTAGCCCACTACCAAGGAAGGCCGGCAGGGTTCACTATGAAGCCTTTCAAAGGTCCGTCTAACATGTTAGGGCCACTGAGGTTTCTATGACCTACAAATGTAGTATCCCCCTTCTGATGGCACACAACCGCAGCATATACGCATGCAGACAGGGGTCCAACTACACCCAACCCGAAACACACCCTCTTGCGCCATTAAGGGAACCGCTAGCAAGCTAGAAAAGGTCCTCATACTGAGCTAAAGCCAGAGCCATATAGCCCTCACAGCTGTACTGTAAATTCCGGAGGTTCTATTACAGATTAGCCCTCAGGTGTTAAAAGTCATTATTACTGTTCATGACACAATTACTCATCAAGCCACAAGATCATGATATTCATTAAGCACTAGCATCAAAGCTACCTAATGCAACCCAAAGGTGTCAAGGAATCAAGATAACAATATCTAATTATAATTCTCTAGGGTCATCAAGTGGACTCATACAATGCAGTATTTAATTAGTGTATAGGTAACAAGGAAGATCCATGCTATACTTGCCTTGATTTACAAAGTCTTGCTGGTCCTGCTGATCCTCAAAGTATCCTTGCTCAACAAAACCCTCACCGTCTGAACTCGACATTAACAATCAACACCAGACAATCCAATCGAGCATACATATACGAAGTAAACAAAGAGTTATTAGAGGAACAGTACACCAAAGTCATCAAAACAGAATAAAATATTTACAAAACTATTCTACTCGCTGCTACGATCACACAGACGTCAAGTTCACTGAAAACGGAGTTATAACGACGAAGTTATGAATTTTTAAAGATTTCCTATAGATAAATAAATACTTTAAATATAAACTAAAAATATAAAGTTTTCAAAATACTTCAACAGTAGCACCACTGCATATGAAAGCATCTAGGCCCCTTAATATGGTTTCGATGATTGATGATAATATTTACCATAACTAACGTGTGTTTTGCAGAAACATTGGTAAGTTAGGTTATGGTGAAGGATACCGTGGGCAATACGGGTTTCATGCTCCCTTGACGATGGAAAT
>CM041640.1:2329823-2352451 GCA_023333625.1 Bothriochloa decipiens
CTGAGGGTGATCAGCCTGAGGAACAACTCGCTGTCTGGTGAGATTGCTATCAACTGCAGCTTGCTGTCGAAGCTGAGTACATTTGATACGGGAACCAACAATCTTAGTGGTGCTATACCTCCTGGCATCGCTGTGTGCACTGAGCTGAGGACGCTGAATCTTGCAAGGGACAAGCTTGTGGGGGAGATACCAGAGAGCTTTAAAGATTTGAGATCCCTGTCGTACCCAGCACTGACGGGAAATGGCTTCACGAACCTATCTTCAGCACTGCGAGTTTTGCAAGACCTGCCCAACCTGACTAGTTTGGTTCTAACCAGGAATTTCCGCTGTGGTGAGACAATGCCTGTGGATGGCATCAGTGGGTTCAAGAGCATGCAAGTGCTTGTTCTAGCAAACTGTTTACTCTCAGGCATAATCCCGCCATGGCTGCAGAGTTTGAAGAGCCTCAGTGTGCTGGATATTTCGTGGAACAAGTTAAATGGGAATATCCCGCCGTGGATAGGGAAGCTGGACAACCTCTTCTATATTGACCTATCAAACAATTCTTTCAGCGGTGAGCTTCCTATGAGTTTCACGCAGATGAGGAGTTTGATTTCAACTAATGGCTCGAGTGAGAAGTCACCAACGGAGGACCTCCAGTTATTCATCAAGAGGAATTCAACCGGCAAAGGTTTGCAGTACAACCAAGTCAGCAGCTTCCCACCGTCACTTATACTCTCAAACAATCTGCTTGTTGGGCCGATCTTGTCAAGTTTTGGTCATCTCGTGAACCTTCATGTGCTGGACTTGAGCTGGAACAACTTCTGGGGGCCAATTCCTTATGAGTTGTCAGTCATGTCTAGCTTGGAAGTTCTGAATTTAGCCCACAATAATCTCAATGGGAGCATCCCATTATCACTAACAAAGCTGAATTTCCTCTCCAAGTTTGATGTGTCGTACAACAATTTGACGGGAGATATCCCTACTGGTGGGCAGTTCTCCACATTCTCACCTGAGGATTTTGATGGTAACCCTACACTCTGCACTCGGGGGAAATCCTCCTGCTATCAGGCGTTGCAAGCAGAAGATGAGCACCATGACATGGATACTTCTAAACAGATCACACAAATCATGGTGGAAGTAGGATTTGCTTCTGGGCTGCTGATGGTCTGGAGTGCACTGTATTTTGCAAGGCCTTGGAGGGCTTCGTATTTTGGGCTGATCGACTGGTTATTTGATACGCTGTTTATTCAGAAAGTGACTAACCTCAGAATAAAAAGGCAGAATGAAGTTCATCCTTGAAGAATGCCCGAGGTGGTACAGTCCTCTTCTGTGCTATACAGGCATACAAGATTGCTTTATCCCTACTTAATTTAGGTAGCTTGATAGCTGAGAAGTTCTTGTAGATGTGATTTAGTGAATCAGTGGTTATTATTGCTATATCCTTCGTCAATGATGGTGTTCATGCACAGCTACGTCTACTTTTTCAAATGTCTTTTTTTATGATGAACCTGGTACATTCAAGCTGAAAAAGGCTGGTTGACAGGTTGCTTGATAGGCCATGTGTCTGGGCAGTGGTGAAAGTGAGCAGCCTCAAATTAAAAAGGTATAATGAAGTTCATTCCAGCTTGGCGAACTGTGCTAGTGTTATACAGACTTGCTTGATTCCTAGTCAAGTGCGACATCATTCAGAGTTTGATTAGGCAGCTGCAGTCCGGTGGTTAATATAATCGCCCTTCATGAACCATGATGTCGAGTAATTCTGTTTGAAACTCCGAATGGAATTTAATAAGGGCTTATGAAAATGTAATTCATGATTAGTAATTTAATAATATCTATGTCGGGTACCTCAATAAGGGGTATCCTGGATCACGGATTAAGAAAACGAAACCCCTCCCCACCCCGGCGAGAAAATCCGAGGCTAAAACATCAACACACCCCGCTCAAACGCACCCGCGCTGGCAAGGTGCTGCAGGGCCGCCCTCGACGCCACTCCGATTCGCTCGAGGGCCACTTAGCAAGGGGTCTCGAGCACGGAAAAGTGCCAATTCGCACGAGGCCAGCTCGAGCGTGAACCAGAACCCCCCTCGACCACCCTCCTCTGGTTTAAAAGTACAGGCATTCAATGCGCTTTACCTTATTTCAACCACTTATATGGGTACATTGCCATCAACATGATCAAAGCACCACGGTTATTTCACTCTTTACTTGATCGTACGTGATTGCCTGTCATTGTACCACCATACTGAGCATTGTTCCGCCCTCGACACCCTTCAAAACGCTACCAGACAACGGACGCGCTCCAGAATTTTGGGGTCTCGATCTTATCCACATGCCTCGACCCCCGTCGTTTACGCATCGACTAGATCTCGAGCGCCACCAATCAATGGAAGAACAGGGTCGGCACGTCTTCAACAGGTGCTCGCACGTCCTAAACAGGGATGAATGTCGACCATCACTCCATCAACACCGTGCCTAAAGGACGGAGGCCATCCCAAGAAACACGTCGCTACAGGAAGCCTCAACTGCGCCCGTACCACCGTCACTTCAAGGCATTGCACCTAGGATTTTCTCATGTAACCGGTGCCCCTCCTTGCGGCTATAAAAGGAGGGTGTCAGGGCTAGTTCAAGGCAGGAGACAACAAGTAGTAGCACTCCACTGCACTCCCTTGAGATCAACATCTCAAGCAATCACCCTCTGTTCTTGAGACTTGGGACCGGCTCCCTCTCTTATCCGCTTGTAACCCTTACGCAAGCACTTAGGTGCAAAGAAATACAAACTATCCTTCCCCGCTGGACGTAGAGCCTTCTCTTGCACGAACCAAGATAAATCTTGTGTATTCTCTTTGCATCACCATCCGGATCAGGGACACGACACAAATATTACTAGTTAGGATCCACGGGTCTAAATACCGACAATTTATTTTGTATCACAAATGTGTGTACATTGTATATAGAATTAGTTAAGATTGAAATTGTTTGTAGGTGCTTAGATCGATTATACATGTAGATTTGTCTTTAAAAAGAGGTTATCACTATATATTATATATTTTTGTTAGAAAATTTGAAACATGTGTTTGTAGGATGCAATGTACTCCTACTCTATATGCTGCTGCTGTCAAAGGTCCTATCTCCAAGAACGTCTGCTGCCCCTGTACGGAGAGCACCTCTTCTCTTGTGACCGCAAAAGGTGGTTAGAGGACCACCAAGTTGCCGAGCAGTACCGTCACACAGTCTTAATAAACTACGGGCGGGCCAGGCCAGGCCAGATCTGGTTAATGTTAAACCGACATATAAGCCTTGTACCTAGGCTCGGCTTTACTGCGATCACACGGACGTACTCCGTAACAGCCAGCAGATGAGACAAGGAACGCAGTTGTAGAAAGAAGATGCATTGCATGCGATGCAGCGATCAGAGAGAGAGCTTGGACCACGGCTGCAGCTGCATCAGTCCAGCTCCAGCACAGTTGTTGCCTACAGTGGAATCCTGCCGCGTCTCGCCGGTCACCGTTCGCCACCTAGCGGGCGTCCAGCTCCGGACTTAGCGGCCGGAATTCCGGGCTCACATGGCCGGACCGACCGCGTCGACGTCGAGACGCTGTTCTTGCGAGCAACCGTTCATGCAGGCTGCTGCAGAGGACGCCAAAATGGCGCCAACCCGTGAGTGGGAGTACAGCGAGTCTGCAACTGCAGGCTCGATGATTCAGGTTTCAGACAGAGATGAGGTTCGGCCCCCACCGCTTGACTGACCGGCAGCCGATGGGCCACTTTGTAACACTTTTGATTCGAACTGGACACAGCCATTTATTTATTTGGATCCAAATCGTCCAAATTCAAATAATGAATGAACCTGTACTAGTTCGCATCGAAACAGCTGCACTGCTGCACAAGTTGTGAATTTGTGATCTTTTGCCCCGGACCATGTGCCGGCAGTAGACACAGTCAGACAGAGAATCTGAATTTCATTTCGGCACGTTGAGAGAAAGCGATCTGTGCTTGTTTCTGCCAAGCGCGGCGTGGATTTAGTCGAGACAAGACCGAGTGCGAACAACTAATCTGTGGCCGGCCGGCCGATCTGAACACGGCTGCTACAAACAAAACCGCAACAGCTACAGGGATTTTAGAATCACGCATCGGACGGAAACAACGGGCATGCTTCCCAAGCTCCAAGGTTGGCACGTAGCAGTGCTAATTAACCACACGGTGCACACGCACGGACAAGTGACATGTGAGCCCTCTCAAAACAAAGAAAATGCGCGCGCGCTTGAACATGAACCGATGAGACTGAGCAACATGACGCGACGTGCTTCGTGATCCTCGTTCGCAGTTCTTTCATGGAGGCCGCCGGCCGGGTATGCACATGGCTACACGCCAAAGGAGTAGGACGCCTTCCGATCGGAGGCAGGGTGCCTGTGCCGGCTGTGCCCGGCCGGCCGTCGGCGGGTCGGTGAGCGGCGCGCGTGGCGTGGAGGCATTAGCGTAGGCAGGCGGATCGGCCCGGTTGGTGGGGGGCAACGCTGCCCGTGATGGCGCGGCGCCGTGCGGTGGCGCGGCGGCCGCGAGCGCATGTGATGCGGGCGCGAGATCCGTCCAGCTTCAGCGTGCGTGACTGCGTGTCCTCTGAACGCCGGCCGCGTCTCGTCAGGCGACCGGAGTCGGAACAGCTAGCGCTGTGTTCGCCGACGATGACCGCTGTGCCCTGCCAAAGCTCCTCCTGGCAGTAGGCTAGGTGCAGTGCAGCAGTCACTGTGTGCAATGCAAGCGCGGTGCTTGGCGAGCATTCATGCACATGCACACCGCCGATCGGCGAGGTTGGATCTAGCGCATGGCCAATCGGCGACGGATCCCCCTTTCGGCCACCGAACCCTTTGTCCATTTGCGCGAGCCAAACCCGCGCAGGAGGTAGGGCTGGGAGGACCGACCGGGCGAGCCGGGCATCCCGTGCCCCGGCGCGGTGGACACGCGACGGAATGGCGAGTGCTGCGGCGCGGCGACGGCGAGCACCGTGCGTGGCAGCGTAGCCGTTGCTGCTTCTTGCGGCCGGGATGATGCCAACAACGTCTGGTCACCGTTAGGCCAGCCAACGTCTGGCAACACACGGCCTGAGGGCCAGGCCAAGAGCCCGTACACCGGCACGCCCTCCGCTGCCGCTGGCTCACTGACACCGCCTCGGTTGCCGCGCCCGTGCTGGGCGCGGCTGGCCCCCACCTGCAGGCCGCGCCACGACCTGGCTGCACCGTGCCCATCGCCTGACCAAGCCTCTCTGGCGCTCTGCGCCACTGCCTCCTCCCCACAGGGATCCGGTCCATGGACCAAGTCTTCGCGGCGCGGGCGTGGGGCCAAACCAAACGCCTCGTGAGCCAAACCAAACCAAACCGCCTGCTGCTCCTTCCTCCTTCAGCGGTTACCACTCTTCTCCCTTCCATCACCTCCCAACTCCCTCCCTCCTCCCGTCCGTTGCTGCTGCCCGCGCCTCCACCAATCCGTCGATAAAGCTGCGGCATTGGCACGCCGACGGGAGGTAGAAGGAGAACTCATTGCTTCCCCGTCTCGTGTTCGTGTAGGCTCTCCCTACCACACTCCCACACCTGACACCATTCCGCCGCCGCAGCCACCGCCGCCGCCCGACCTCTCCTGCTCTTGCCGCCGCGGAATCCACGGTGCGGCGGAGATCCTGCCGGACCTGGATCGGCCTACTCCGACACTGGTAAGGAAGCTGCTACTTGGATTGTTCATTCTGTTCTGCGTATTCCTGCCCTCAAGCGAAAATCTTTATTTCTGCCATGGACGATGGATTCTTCACTTCTTCAGTACATTCAGTTTCGGTTGTTCTTTAAAACCACCACCCAGTTCACTTTGTTTTCCATTCTTGTTCGTATTTCTCTCCTGTCAATTAAAAGGTTCGTTGGTTAATTTCTGTTCATACTTCTTCAGCATTGGGAAAATAACAAGACTGCTTGCTGTCGGCTGGGAAGTGGAGAAAGCTCACGGTTCATATCTGTATCTGACTTGAGGGAACCGGTGGGAGAAAAGGGAGTGGACAGGTAACCTTTAAGATCTGACCCCCATTTCTTGTCTCCACTTTTATAAAATTCTTACTGGTTGGTTGCAAGTTGCAACGGCCCAAGAAATGACTATACCAAAAGCAAAAGAACAAACCTGTGCAGCTTTTGTTTTAGCTCCTGTAGTTTTAGCTTGAGGCCATGTGTGTGTCCAGTTTAACTTGAGTCTCGAGGGCTGTGTTTAGTTCCCCTGCAAAATCCAGAATTGGCACTATTCAGAATTCCTATTCCTCGTCATATCAAAATATCGGTACATGCGTAGAGTATTAAATGTAGATGAAATCAAAAACTAATTACACAGTTTTATTGTACTTTACGAAATAAACATTTTGAGCCCAATTAGTTAAAGTTTAGATAATTTTTACTAAATACAAACGAAACGCTACAGAAAGCTACAGTGCTTCGGCACAGTGCTTTTCCGGCCGGATTTGGTGATCTAAACACAGCCGAGATCATGTGTTATCCTTTTCTTATTATTCTGTCATCCACTTGTCATATTTTGCCCGTTACATTGCGTACGGAGGAAATGGGATCATATAATAAATAAATAAACGGTTGCAAAGCTGCAGGTCTTGTTCCTATCCTAGCATATAGCTGCTGCATGTTGTGAAGGATATGGCCACGCCAGGTCCATCCATTGATTTCTTGCTTCTTTTTTAAGGTTGTAGTGGGCGCATTGCCCTGCTTCATTATTCTCTGTTTGGTGAACTTATTATGAAGGATGTGGCCTACATTGGTGAATCTCTGTTATGCTTATCGGTTGGACGGGCATGTTGGTACTGGCGCCACTTTTGTAGAAAAAAGAGGTCCTAATAAACGCTAACTAATTTGTTTCAGTGTCTACCTAATAGATGAAATCGCAAGGAGAAATTATGATGCCCATTGTGCCACTGATCTGGTACCTTGATTAAATTTATGCTGCTGTGCAATTGTGCTTTCCAATCAACGCTTGCTATTGGGAATAATTGTCCTGATGGGTTGGTCAAGCACATTAGTGCCATCGTCTGTTTATTGGACCATTAGATGATGCAATTGCACAGGTTGATAGGATATTTGGTACTTCCCATGAATTGATCAGATATTTGTCGCAGGGCCCAATAGCAAGCATGGACAAAACTGCCAATGTGGTATTGGATATTGAGGGTCTGCCTCAGCCACCTGATAAATGCTGCTCCGGAAGTCCAAAAATGATTGTATGTCCTTATACTCGATAATTTGAATAGCCAATAGTTTTCTGAGTTTCTTAAGCCCACATTTACCTTCATCTGCAGAGGGCCTTATCACGTAAGGGTTCAAATCGGATGGAAAGGAGGGGCAGTGATGAGCTGGAGCAAGAGGATTTGGCGAAAAAACTTATCATCAAAGGTAACAGGATGTTATTATCTCTTACTAAATGTCTGGGCTTTCTTGATACTTACGGAAATGGATCATTCCATTTAATCATTCATCGGCTAATCATGTGTGCCTTTAGATGATTAGATCCACCGCCCCTTGTCTGTTAAGATCAAACATAAAAACAAATATTTGTTATGTACCCACCACTTATGTTGGCCAATTTGTTACTGTACTTAGCATCATCCTGATTGCCTTCGTGGCAGCAAATTATTTCCTATATAAGATTGACTCTATTTTTGTCTATAAGATTGCTATATTGTTGGACTATAATTATTTCCTCTGGCCTTTGAATTGATAACTAATAAATTCTTTGTACAACTTTACATTAAGCTAGCATAATGCTGTCTTGGTCCTCATATGCTAAAATAAGTTGTGCTTCTATCTTATGGGTGCAGATTTGTTCTCTTGCTTTTCTGTACAGCAGACAGTACTTAACAGCCATAACTACCAGTATTTATGATTTCGTTGAATGTGATTCTCTGCAGTCGTGCCATCTCAACTGGAGCAGCCCCTGGGACAGAACAAGGCTCTGGTTGCTCCACATTGTACTCCCTGCACACCTGTTCTTATTGATGCTGGGGAAGGAAGGAGCAAAAGATTCAGCCGATTCATGTCTATCAACCCTCGGAGAATCCTCCTCTTATTCGCAACACTGTAAGTGGATAGTCCTCTTCTTGGTGATCCTGTAAGCGGTGCCTTCTTGGCGATGTTACGCTACTCTGTCGACCGTTCTTCCTGGCTGCTGCTTTCTCTGATGTCTGATCGACATTGTTTCTCCTGCCATAAGCAGGTCAAGCGTGGGGACGACGATACTGATCTACTTCACGCTGGCGATCAACAGCAAAGCGGAGGCATAATCGTTTGCAGACACAACCACCATTTTGCATCGGCCTTGGCAGCAGTACATTCAGAGCTTGAGTTTTTCTTCGTTTTGTTTGTGGGGGGAAGAAGAGGACCAGAGCAATAGCTGCCGCAACGTGATCAGATGCAGCCAGTTTTCGGTGTCTGTATCCGCGACTGCGAGTGAGAGACACTGCTAACTGCTTGAGGGGGTGCTCGCACGTTGTATTTGTATTACTCCCTCACCTCCCAAATTCCCTTCCTCCTCGCGTGTATGTATATTGGTTTGGTTGCTGTAAGCCTGTGACTTTTTTGAGTCTATGGAGATAGAAGAGCCATTGGTGTGTCTGGTGATGAGTGGTGCAGGGAGCTGGGGTCACCGGTTCAATGATCTCTGCTGCTGGTTGGTCGCTGATCCAGCGACTCCTTTCTTTTCATGCCGCGTGACCCAGGCCCAGCTGTAAAAAGTTGAGATCCGAATAATCTGGGGAAATTTCACGCGGAAACCGGCTCCAAGCCGGTGGCTGTATTATGCATATCCGGCGGCCGCCGACGCCCAGGCCTGCATTAACCTTGGGCTCTGAGCTCAACGCGACGGCTCCCAGGCAAATGAGAGCTGAACCATGGAAGCTACTAACTTCTTGTTTGAACCCCCTTGTGGACAGCTATCCAACCGGAGTCAGCCGTACCTACTAGCTCCAGATTCTAAAATTTGGCAACGGAGATACGGTGAGGTGGCAGATCTCAGTCGTCCAATCTTCAGGGAACTGTTTAGAACTGATGCTACAGCGACCAACGTCTGTGAACAGTGATATAAAGGAGGACCGATCCAATGTTCAACAGTGCTATACAGGACAGGACCCATCTTCTGATTATTATGTTGGACAAATCGGTATGACGGATCAAACCAAAGTACACATCTGAAGGTTTGATATGTGAAGCTGTTGACCAATCAACTGATGTTGCTTCGATTCTCCGAGGATAAAGCAAACTGGCTGCATTTCTTCAGCTGGTTGACATGAGTCAAGAATGAAATGAAGTGGGATTCTTTCTTGTGGAAGAAAACCGCATTGCACAATCATGTTTGTTGGATTACATGGCCTACAAAAAACACAGTTTCTTTCTTTGTGAATGTTGTGGACTTCATCGTCAGCCACAATAACGTTTACCTTCTTGATTTTTGTTCGATAGCAAAAGTCGCATGTGTCTGTTTTTCTGATGAACATGCGTAGAAACAGGCAAACAGTAGCTGCAAGGGGGTGCAGCTAGCCACGCTTGTGCAACAACGGCAACGGCAGCGAGCCGGGGCCTCACACCGGGCCAGTGATCTCTGCTCTGCGGTGTGCCCCATCTCCCTAGCTGTAAAAGCTGAGCGCCGAATATGCCGCGCGGAGTGGCCTCGCAACTCTTGAATGCTCGCCTCGCAACTCCAGTCTCCTTTGAGCGGCCGAATTCACTGCACTCGCTGCAAGCAAGCAACGATCGCCGCCTGCTCGCTGCTCCTCTCCCCAATTTACGCCGCCACGGCGTGCAGAGCTGCAGCAGCCTGCACCGGCAGCAGGCTCGCCGTGGAAGAAGAAAACAAAAGATGGTATAGTATGGGCCTGATCGAACGGCAAAGTGGTCGCATCTGAGCCTGTTCCTCTGGAGCCCATGACTAAGCGGGCCTGTTTCTTCCATCTACCCTGGCCCAACAAGCGACCAACGGCCTCAGCCGCGTGCCAGGCAGGCCCAGCCCACAGCTGAATCAGAAACCCATCAACCCTAGCAGCGCGGGCGGCGCGAGCGCGAGGCGCAGTCACGCGCAACGGCAGGGCGGGCAGGCGAGGGGCACGAGGCACCGCCCGCCTCCCCCTCGTCGGCTCGGCGAGTCCCGCCCGCTTCCGCCGCAAGAAACGGAAGGTGGCCTTGCCCGCGCAGCAAGTTTTCGCCCTCCCTTCCTCTAGGCTCTAGTCTAGCAGCAGCAGTCCCTATCCAAAACCTAGACCGCCGCTCCCGTCCTCTCCCATCCGCACCGCCGCCTCCTCGCCTCACCTCACCGCGCGGGGTCTCGCCGCTCAGGCCCCCGCGGCCGTAGAAGCAGTGGGGGCGTGAGAGAGGGAGCTACCGCTCGTTTGGTTTCGTTTGGTTTGGTTTTCCTTCGGTGCAACCCTCGTGACCTCCTCCCGCTTCTGCCTCGCACCGCCGCTCGCAATGGGGATCTAGAGACACCTAATTCTCCCTTTGTAGGCACCTCTCTCTCTCTCTCTCCCCCTCCCTCCCTCTTAAGCGATCCCTGTTTCTCCCATTCGTCTTGATTGCTGTCTTCTTTCACTTTTGAAATGTATTTTGCTTGGTGGCGCTGTGTATGGAATCGGTGTAGATTTTCCGATCGAAGTCGATTCAACTTGGGTTCTTGGAAGGATATCTTGCCCTGCAAGTTCTCTTTCCATTGGCGGTCCTGGATGCTGGCACAATTCTTGATTTTGGGTCTGCATACGGTTTTTTTTCCATGTTCAGACTTGTGGATGGAGGGATTTATGTTTCTGCATTCCTGTTTTATGTTGAGGTTTGTGCTTTTGCTACTGTTTTCCTGGTTGGAATGGCATGTTATGTTGCTGTGTAGTGTTAACTGTTCATACTCAAATATGGTTTGCTGATCTGTGCCAATAAGCTTTTTTCCCTGGGGATTGGATATTGATCACCTCTGTTCAGTAGATTTTGGTTGTTTAAGGTGGCTTTGGCTTGAGAATTCATGTGAAATTGTTTGTACAAAGATTTCTGTGTTTCAATGCTGCATGCGCTGAAATTTTTTCGGTGTCAGCGCAATATTTGAAAGAATGATGATGTATTCGTTGCTTTGTAAGTTCAATGTCTTAGGCTGTGTTGCTTGTCGGTGTAATGTCTGCAAATTTTGATTTTGGTCAGCGGTTCTACATGTTGAGTGCATAGCACAAGCTGCAGTACCGTCGGTGTGAACTAAGTTGGTTTGGCCGGATAGTCGTATAGTAAGCCTTCTGGAAATAGAATTTCTTGGGCCACAAGTTGTTGAATAAGAAGTTATTGCACGTCTCGTTAGTTAAATTGAACTGTCATGCAGGTTTAAAACATGAACCTCTATAGTGGCCCTATAATGAACTTTAATTTCTATAGTTTATTCCACCAGAGGGGCTGGGTCAAGAATATCCTGTACTATTAGTTACAGAGGAAGATTTCTTGGTTTCCAAGAAATGCGTTTAATTGCTCATCCTATTATACATCATTAGTAGAGGTGTACTTTCCTTCAAATTTGCATGCAGCTTGTTGAATGGTATTTTTTTAGGGTATGCATTGTATCTTGCAATGAATGTGGTAACGTACTGTCAAATTTGTTTTCTTCTAATCCAGAATGACCTGTACTATGCCGTTTATGCATGTCGTTTATGTCACTTCCAATTTAAGTTGTGTGTTCCTCGTGATAAGTTTTCACACAGGCTCTAGTGCCCCCAATGCAGACCAGCTGTGTCTTTTTTCAGAGGATGATTGGTGTTTGGTCACTTGTCTATGTTTTACAGAAAATGATTTCTTGATCCGTAAGTAGTTGTGCTGTTTATGACATTTTATAAGTAAAAAAACTTTTAACTACAAAGAAGAAATTAATCAGGAATATGAGATGTTAATACTTTTGATTCATTAGTTACTCTTGATGAGACTCTTGTTTGCTTACATTGGCATGCCATGTATAAGATTTTATTTAGAAAGTTTTTGACTGCCATGGCTTAATATAGCATAAATGGATCGAATCAAGGTAATTTTATCTAATCTGCACTAAAAGCATTTGGCGACCTTTTATTGTACTCTTCCACTGCCATATGCCAAAGTATGAGTCATTACTAGGAGAAATAATTAACCAGAGCTTGTTTTATCCTGTGTGTATGTGTGTTGGTGGTGGTTGGGTTGCGTTGTGGGGGGGGGGGTGTAGGCAGCATACTTTATGTTGGTCCTTTACATCTCTATTTTTGAGATTTGACTGCTGCAAATCAAAGTATGTTAAATTAGAGAAAGTCCCTTTAATTCTTATAAATTGAATTTAGAGGATGCCAACCCAGGCTTCAACCTGGGTGCTCGCAGGTCTTGTTGGTACTCCCCTCTGTTAAGACAGCCTGGGGGCGTCTTCTCATGGTCTGAGTTTTTTTTTTTTTTTTCAATTCTTGAACTGTGTTTTCTCTATGAGACATTCATTCAGTACCTTTTACAGGGGGTTATTCTCTACCGCTGAGAGTTTAAACTGAAGGGAGATCTGTAAATCTTTTATCATATTAGGGTTTGTTTTCTTTTCTTTCTCTATTTCTTCTGGTGGGAATCAAGCCTCCAATGGCATCATCACGAGAACCCAACTCTCTGTGCTTGAAGCGCAAACTTGTCGAAGATTACCTATCGGAAGAGTGCAAATCTCGTCGAATCAGAGCTAAGAATGGGTCCTCATTTGATTTATCTGCTAAGCTCTGCAACTGTAGCTGCATAAGACCTAACCTTGCCGATGATTGTGACAATTTCCTGAAGAGCGGAGTCCCTAGTCGTATCATGTATTACAGACAAGGTTCTTGGCACAATTTTCCTGAGAGAATAATGAAGTCCCTCATTGAAGAATTCAGTGGCAACAAATCAAGTGTTGTTTCCGTGATGGATGGTGAGCCTCTTCTCATTGATTTCTTGTCAATGACCATGGTCAACCTAAAATCCAGAAAGCAAAGATCTGTTGCATGGGTCGATGACACTGGAAAGTTTTTTTCTCCTTCTCTGTTCTTTGATGAGGAAATTGATGACATTATGGTCAAAGGGAAATCTGCTAATGTTCAGGGCACTGGACAGAGAATAATGTTGGATAATAAGGATGCAAATGCTCCACCTGAAGTGGTGAAGCAAGTTGTCCTTGATTCTAGCTCTTCAGTTCCTCATAAACTTTCCAACGCTGACATATTACGCAAGAAGATCACAGTCTTGGAAAGAGGCAGCAAAGACTTCCTATTTGTCCAGGACCTTTTCCTCTCTGGAATGGGTCCATTTGCAACACCAAACAGTCTACTCCGTGTCTACTGTTACTCTCCGAATGATATAACTGCACATTGTAGACTCGAAGCTTTTGAAAGACAGATTAGGTCCACCAAAGAAGAACGTGGTGATGCAAATGTTAGATATGGATGGCTAGGATCCAGGAAGAGTGACATTGTCAGGATTCTAATTAATGGTTTGGGTCCCACTGGAGAATATGTTGAGAAGTCTGATTTGAGTGCTGGTGTTTATCTTTCACCAGCAGACCGAACATTTACCAGGTGCCCTTTCTTAACTCAGTTGTTGTGACTATTCTGTTTTTACAGACATGTTTATTACATCTTTTTTTTGAAACAAGACTTGTTTATATTATATCAAACATCACTTTTTTTTTACCAGTGTCGGTCTTTGTGATGTTGACGAAAAAGGAGTGCAGTATATGTTACTGTGCCGAGTGATATTGGGTAACCTGGAAGCTGTGGAGCCTGGATCGCATGAGTTTTTTCCAACCAGTGAAATATATGATTCTGGTGTTGACGATTGCTTAAACCCAAAGTGTTATGTGATGTGGCCATCACATCTAAGCACTCACATGCGGTTAGAATATCTTGTTAGTTTCAAGCTTGCCCCAGAAGCTCGAAGTAAGATATTGACTATTAAGAAACTTATCATGTCATACGGATATCATGTCATACAGAGATAGGTGGAGTGAATTTTCTTTCCGGTTTCACCTGTTTTCAGATTACTTGCTTGGCTTGAAAGGCTTATGGTTTCGCCCACCATCAAAGGAAGTTGCAGTGGATTTTTCTGCTCTTCAACCTGTGAGGCCACCTGAATCTTGTTAACTTGTTGTTCATCATTGGCATGCTGGTTTTCCTGCTAGATGCATGTCTTGTAATAGGAGAACAGAAGCTTTGTTTTGTATTAGTTTCAGCTTTGCTGCCCAATGATCCCCTTCCCCTTTTCTGCTTCTTTCCATGTCAAATAGTTTTAGATTTGATTTATAGTATTCCATTTATCCAGCTGAATGAACTGACTGGTTTGTACACAGGTAATGTGTGAAGCAAGTGAAGGACCAAGTACCCCATGGATATCATTCAAAGTCCTGTTCAGATTAATTCAAGATAAAATATCAGTCATAGCAAGGAAACTGCTGTTCCATCATGACGAAGAGCTGAAGGTACTATCTGTTCAACAAGTTATATTATGTCTGTTAGTGTTGATTATGATTGTTATGTTGGGCACTGGGATATTTATTTTTCTGTTTGACAGGAAGGAAAAATAACTCGTGAAGAAATGGTAAAGAAGATGATGATAATAGTTGGAGAGAAAATACTTATGGAAGCTCTGGAGAAACTTCATTACAGTGTGAGTCTCTTGCAGCATGCACGTTCCTTGTTTTCAGTGACATTTGAACCTTACAGGCTTATGCTAGTAAATTGCAAGCTTATATAGGAATAATGCATTGACATATGATGCTTGCAAATTCACCTTAAGTAGTGTCGTAGTGGTTGCTATATTCACCTCTCAGGCTCTCACAGCTTGGATTCATGCTGATTGCACGCACAGTATAAAAAAATTGATTGAAGTCTGGTTTGCAATGATTTGACTTAAAGACAGACACCTTTTATCTTCCAGAAGAAAAAACACAGTTCTTTCAATGAAATTCTGTTCGATCTTGAATTGCATGGATGTAGATATGTCATTTGGCAAATTTGGCTGGCATAGCCTTAGAATGATGACTTAAATCAAACTGAGGCTGTTATGTGCTTACTGTGTAGTACCTACTTCTGACTTTTCTGTTGTTTTTATGTTTGTTATTAGTAGAAAATCCAAATTATCAAGCAGCTGCATATTTCTTTTCTATTTTCAGGCATCTGATTAAATTTTCTAAGCACGGATGTGTGCTAATGTGCTACCTTTCTTTCCTGTCATGTTTATGTTCTTAGCATAACCTTTTTATGGTATTATATCACAGCCATCATTATGGTACAAATCTTCTGTTAAAGCTATTTCTAGTGATCCTGCAAGGACGGAAGGAGAGCAGGATTTCTTGGATGCAACAGGCAGGAGTTGTAACCATGGTGATTCATGTGCACAAAATGCTACCTCTGAACACTCAGCAGGTGCTCTTAACACCAAAGTATGCGGCGCTCTTCCTACTGAGATGGTTCCCAAAGGCTCACCAACTGGTGTACCAGAAACGTCTAGTTCTGCTGGTGCCAAATGCCTGGGTTCTCAAGGCATGGAGGCTGAAGGTAGAGATTCTCCTATGCAGATCCTGTCACTGGGAACCTCTGCAGCTCAATCTACCAGATACCAAGATCCTACTGTAACAAGAGTGCCACCTCTAATTTTTAATGACCCTTTGAGGATTTCTCCTGGAATATCTGCATCTCCTGGTGTGGAAGTTTGCAATTCTGCTCCAACAACCACAGGGGCTCCTGGTTGTGCTTCTCTAGCTCCAACTAATGCTTCAAAGACCCATGAGATTTTGATTCCAGGTTCAACTCCTATTCCTAAGGGTCGTGAGTCTGCTGTGCCAACCTTGGTACTTGGAAATTCAGAAAGTGCAGGCGTCAAGCATCTCAATTCTGTACCAAGGATGACACCTGAAGGTCAGGAATTTCTTTCGCTGGGTATTACATCGCAGAGCACTGTTCTTCATCCAGTGAAAGGACCTGATGCTTCATCATCGGCTGCCAGGCCTCCAGTCTACCCATCAGGCAAGTATTTTTGTACCATCAAACTTGACTCAAGCCTAAGCATCATGTGCAGCAGCGCAAGGCTGGCTGTTGCCTGGCAAATGTTGTTCACCAATGTTTGTCATTCCTTTGCAGGACGTGGAAAATCACCATCCGTGAGCACAGGGGTCTGCAATTCTCTGTCGCTGAGCACCACACCGCAAGGGCGTGATCCTCCAGCGTCTAGAGCAGAGCCGAAGCGACAAGGATCTCCTGCAGCTGGTTCAACGCCAGAATGCTGTTGCCCACCTCAAGCCATGGATGGGGCCACCAAGGTTCATAATGCTCCCACTCCAAGTACGGTACTCCCAGCCTCACTGCGGAATCTGCTGTAGTGCTGCACGTCAAGTAGACAAGTACCTAGGGTTTACTCGATCTCACTTCTCTCGCTGTTAACTCTTGATTTACTTGGCCGCTGCAGTAACCAGGGAGAGAAACGACCAGGCTGTTGCACAGAGTAAGCTGCCTGGGCCAGGCCTTGATGGTTGCAGCCATGTTGACACTCTCGTCGACACTGTGGAATCTGCTCCCATGCTGGGGTCTGGTGCAACCTGGTGGGATGGAGTATAGTTTATCTCCGTAGAAGTTCATTATTATCTCTGTAGACGAGAATACCCGTCGACTCTTCTGAACATAAATCATTTTTTGCCTGGTATAAACTGCTAGCGATAATTTATTTCTTGTATATAGATGACCTGTGCTGTGCCGTGCTTGTGCTAGTTATATGGCCCATGGCCGTGGGCGGCGCCTTGGCGAGCTGCGTTATGTGCTGCTGGGTTGTGTACCACTCTGGGCCCATTTTCTGTTAGGAAACCAGATGAGGCTGGGCTGGGCTGGACTGGGCTGCGATTAGATTGCTGATTAGCTACTCTATTTCTTTTCACTCACCCAAACTCAAATGGTTTCTGGCTTGGAAACAAAAAAGCAGAGACCTACAGTAGGCTACAAAGGGCATGGCATGCCTGGATGAGATGGGATGGAATGGGTGGGATGTTAGATACCTTATCCTCTCATGCTGCTGGCCACATGAGACTATGTGCCTTGTTTAGTTCCTCAACTTAGGGTGTATAAAGTTGGCAAAACGTCACTATAGCGCACTGTATCATTTCGTTTGTATTTGATAAAAATTATCTAAATTTTGAATAATTAGGCTTAAAACGTTCATCTCGCAAAGTATAACAAAATTATATAATTAGTTTTTGATTTTATCTACATTTAGTATTTCATACATGTGTCGGTATTTTGATGTGATAAGAATCTTCTTTTTACATAGTGGAATTTAATGTCTAATTCTGAAAACAAACAAGGCCTAAACACGTCTACACAACAAAGGCACTTGAGATGTCCCTCCAGCATATAGCTTCATCGATGCTGTCAAAGCCATCAGGCAACACTAGGCCCTTTCCTTTCCACTATTATTTTATCAAGATCAACTGTTGCCAAGCATGCGCCATTAGCCTCCATCATCCATCCACCACAACCAAGTGATATATGAGCGTGAGGCCCTAGCTGCTTCTCTGCTCCGTTAACCTCCCTGGCCAAACTCCCACTCACCAACCACGCAAGCAGCATTCATTCTAGTGGGCGGCGCCGTGTCGTGTCACGTGGCCTCCTCACCGTTGAAATTGCGCTGCCGAAAAAGGTTTCTTCATTCTTTAACTAGTGTTGAAAAAAAAAACAATAATAACAAGGGAACAAGTTCTGTGGGGTTAGTTAGTTTGACGGCAACATAAGGGACGTGAAAGGCGCGAGAAGAACCACTCTTTTCCACGGTTCCACCGCCATTTTGCATCGGTTTCTGTGCTCTCGATCGAGCATCTGCATCTCATCGTCGCATGCAGGTTATTCTTTCTTCTTGTTTGTGCGTCCCTGTGACTTGCGAGGGACGTCGGACATGACGCGCATATATGCAAAATCTGATCGTATCATGAGAAAAACTTCGTATTCGGGCCATGTTTAGATCCTTTCAAAATTACAATTTTTTCACTCTCTCTCCGTCACATCAATATTTAGTTGCTTGTATAGAGCATTAAATGTAGGTAAAAAAAATAACTAATTACACAGTTTAATTGAAAATCACGAGATGAATTTTTTGAGCCTAGTTAATCCACGATCGGACAATATTTGTTAAATAAGACAAAAATAGTAATATTCATCAGATTTATTTTTTTGCCTCGGTAAAGAATACAGTGGTGCAATGTGCAGGGACCGAATCTACTAGCTGCTTCAGTATTCATGGTCTTGTAGTTATTAGTTTCTTTGGATTTCTGCGAAAAAATAACAAAACATGCACTGTTCTGAGACAGGCTGTCGTAGTCAACAGGGCAGCGCGTTTTTCTCAGCTTCCAGAACGATCATACCAGACTCCACCGTGGCCACGTACGTACTCCTAGTGTCTAGTTAAAATTCATCGATCTGGAAATTCATCGGCCACTGCTACAGCATGTTAATTTGTTCTTCCTCCGTTCCTTCGTTCCAAATTATAAGTTATTTTAATTTTTTTATTCACCTATTTTGCTATGTATCTAGATATAGTTTTATATCTACTAGATACCACTACTAAAAAACAAACTTCTCCAACGTCTCGAAATAACCCTCCGTGACGGGCTTTTTTTTCGCTGCAGTAAATCTCATGATTTATCACAGCGGGTGCCCGCTGTAATAAATCGATTTACCGCAGCAGATATGTTAAAATGCCCGCCGTGAAAAATTCCTATTTACCGTGGCAGACGTCTTAAGATGCCCGCTGCGGTAAATTGATTTACCGCAGCGGACATCCTAAATGGCCCGTCACAGGAAATGCGGCCCGGCCCAAAAATCTAGGGTGAGCCCAATAACACCTCTGCGTATATAACTGGAACTTCACTAGTGAACCCTAACACCTGACCCCAGCCGTCGCCTCCTCTCGCGACTGCGCGCCTTCACGCGATAACCCTCGACTTCCCTCCGCCGCTCCCTTCCGTCGCAACTCCACCCTTCTCTCCTGTCCTCGTCTCATGGCCGATGGCGCGCGCACCACCATCCCCTTCTTCCCCCCAACGGCGGCGGCCCCTCCCTCCCCCAACGGCGGCGACCGGGTGACATGGGCCGTGAGGCACGACGGTGGAGTGCAGCGCGACTACTCCGTCCTCCACCGAGCACGGCGTCCAACTGCGGATCCGAACTCTAACCACGCGGATCCGTCCTCTACTCCGAGCACTGGCCCGAATCAGGCGAATGACGAGGTATGCGCCTCGTCTCTCTCCTGGTTAGGGATCTACACCTCACCCTCTCCCTCTCACACAGATCGACGACAGAGCCAGGCGGGGCAAGGCTTCCGGCGGCGGTTCCATGGCCACTAGTGGCGGATCCAGGCCGGCCGTGCAACCTGGCGGCGGATCCAGGCCAACCACGCGACCCGGCGGCAGATCCATGTCCTCTGGCGGCGGATCAGGGCTCGTTGCGTAGCCCGGCAGCGTATCTAGGCAGCACCACCTCTCTATCTCCCTCTCGGTGTTGCGGCGGGTGGATCCGACGGCGGCGGCCCATATCCAGGCGACCAAAGCCCATATCCATGGCGGTGTGGGCGTTTTCCTTTTTTTTGTTTTTTCCACAGATTAACCACAGCGGGCATCATAATGTGCCCGCTGCGTTAAAGTTATTAACCGCAGCGGGCAATGGCGCACGCTGCAATTAGGCCACGATTAACCGTGACCTTGCATTTGCAGCGGACGCCATTGCCCGCTGCAGAAAACCCATTTTGCCCACTGCGGAAAAAATGTTGTACTAGTGTATATAGCAAAGCGGGTGAATCAAAAAAGTCAAAGTGACTTATAATTTAGAACGGAGAAAGTAGCTGGTGTTATAGCTAGAAGAAGGTGTACAACATGCAACAAAGATCAAGCGTTATTGTTCTTATTTGTATAGTGCTTCCTCCATCCCAAATTATAAGTCGTTTGACTTATTGAACACAAAGTTTGACCACTCGTCTTATTAAAAAATTTATGTAAAATACTATTTTTTTTGTGGCTTGCTTTATTAATAAAATATCTTCAAGAATGTCTTAAATTTAACTATATTTGTATAATTTTTTAAATAAAATGAGCGGTCAAATTTAGGATAAAAAAAATAAAACGACTTACAATTTAGGATGAAGGAAGTACTAGACTGTATGCTAACGAGGCGCTGCAAGGTGACGCTTTAATTTGGGAACATAATCCACGTGTGCAGGGATCAAGCACGCACTACTACCTCAAAACATTCATCGTAGGAAGTAGACTAGTACACTAGGGAAGAGCTGAGCATTCATGTACAACTTAATATGACACCGCTAAACGGCTAAAGCGTGTTGTATTGAATTTTTTTATCTTAATATAATGATGCGTAAACCTTTTGTGCGATCAAGAAAAAGAAAAGATGTTTTGTTTTGCCATAAGCTAAAGTGTTTTCTAACTTCAACCATTTCATAGGAAAAAAAAATCTAACATCTACAACATAAAATTAGCTAAGTCTACACCATGGAAGGTGTATGTATCGACAAAGCATTTATTAGGTAATGTTTAAGTCCTAGTCTAAAGTTTAGTTACGTTGGTTAAAGTTAAGTGCTAAACTTTAGATCATTTTAGTCTAATGAAACTAATGCGTTTTTTTGTGGTTGATTAAATGTTAGACAAAAGTTTAGACACTGTTGAGCCCCAAGAGCTAAAACAGTATAAAGTTTAGTGGCGCTACTAAACTTTAGACCATAGGATCTAACTAGGCCCTTAGATGTTAATATTTTTGCAAATCTGACTAAAGTAAAAAAAAAGTTTGATTTTGAATAGAACTAAAATATATATCCTAAGCTTTCGAAAGTAACGAGGAAGCCAAATTAAGAAAAAGGGAAACAAATGTTCAGCCGGCAGTTTTTAACATATTTCGGCATATTTTAGTTTATTTTCTCTCACAAACCACTGTTGAATATGTCTAAATCTGTCGGCTTTTCTACCAACCGAACAGGACCAAGGGAAAAGGTGACTTGGTATTTCCTTTATTTGTCATATTAATTGTATATATTAAGGTGTTACTAGCAAAGATGCCCGTGCGTTGTAACGAGAATTATAACTTGTGTCATTTGTTCTAGTACACTTTAGAATCATATAGCGTACGTTGATTGGACATATGCTTGGAGTCTTGATCTAATTTCCACTTGGATCAATTCGTGTTAGTCAAGCTCGTCGTCTTGCCTGCATAAGCGGACCTTGATGGCGGCGCTGAGGCACGTCGTGGGCACTTTGAGCGACCTAGAGGCTTGATCTGATTTCCAAATCGATCGATTTATGTATGGGTGGATTGGTTTGATTTTATAAGCTATTTGTGTTTCCGGAGCTATTTTCATTTGAGCTTGGATTTGGATGAAAGACCATCCATAATGATAAGTGTCAAAGTTGAATGACAATAACATAAGCAATTCTCATCATGTCAAGTTTTTTTGACTATTTTTTCATCTTTACTGTTGCGTACTATTCTTGTTGGATTTGCTTTTACCTTTTACCCGATCTTCACCGTCCGAATAGAAGGTAGGATGCCATAATTAAATAATCCTAGTTCTAAACGGACTCTAAACGCAAACGGGAGAAAAGCTAGAAAATTAAATATAATTCTAATTCTTTACAGACTGAACGCAGAGGAAAGGAGCCTACCGTCACCGATTCAAACACGGAGGTGAAAAAAATTAAGTGAAGAAATTTTTGTTTTTTATAGATAGGTATAGATTACGGGCTTATTATGGCCGGGTAGATAGGGCAGGTCAAATCCCTGGCGCACTAAGCGTTAGTCTCGGTGGCCCAGCGGTTTCTCGTGCTCAAGTGGATTAGCGCTCGCCAAAGCACGTCGACTTTGCAGAAAGGTGAAAGCCTGACGGCTAACTGCCTAGCTAGCTAATCCGAATGCGCGCTTAACTAGAGAGAGTAGCTAGCTAGGCAGACGGCAATGAGTTTCCTCTGTAATGTATGAGCTATGATTCTCTGTCGCTGGTATCCATCTCTTTCACTTCTCTCTTTTTTATCAAATTCGATACCAACCGACAGGTCGTATATTAGATTCCGCACCCAAATAATGGAGCTGATGTGCAGCATGTGCATTTTCTTTTTCTTTTTTTCTGTGACTAAAAATGTGTATGGGTGTTGTAATAGAACATATACATACCTTATCCTACAATCACATGAACAACTTACATATAGCAAATGTGTATGTGTGTTGTACTCCATATATGTATTGGTTTATGTCATTTATTTATTTCAATATATGTATTGATAAGTAATAGAACATTTATGTATTGGTTATGTCATTTATTTCAATATATGTATTGATGAAATCAGACTCCATATAATTACTGGACGTGCGAACTCGTGTGGTCCTAACTTGTATGAGCCCACAACGTGATTCCGAGTCACATATAGGATAAGGAGGAGCGTGAGAGGTGTTTTGTGAGGAAAAAAAACAAAAAAAATAATCTAATATATGACTATAAGAGAGATCATGGCTCATAGGTCAAATATATATCTTTAGTATATTGTTATTAGGTATAATTGTATAGATATAGATATAGATATAGATATAGATATAGATATAGATATAG
>CM041640.1:2374371-2390249 GCA_023333625.1 Bothriochloa decipiens
CCCCTCTTTCTTAGGGATGGCGACGACTCGCTTTTGGCGAGATGAGTGATGAGTGAAGAGGACTTTCTAAGACTGCACACTGTGTTGGGCTCCTAATAGGTAAAGTACGACAGAAACCAATAATTTAGCACAGGGTATTAGCTGTGGATCCATGGATTGGGGAGCAGATCAAGCATGTCTCTTTGCTTCTTTTTAGTTTGTGAAGACATCGCCCAAAGCCGTACGGAAAATGTGCAGGCATCAACAACCTTAGCTTACAAAATCATTGCGCTTTTTTTTAAAGGTGGCCAACGTAAGAAGAAATAAAGAACAGGGAGAAATTGCCCCCCAACCATATAGATAACAATGTAACCACCTCAGACTATCCAATAAGCTACCTTAACAACCGCACTTTTACTACATTTGCCTAGTGGTGTAAAAACGCACCCCAGCAGACTAACTGAAACAAACTACCTACTTTTGTTGGCTAAATACATAGCTATCCAAATTTTTTCACCACCACGCTCGGTCTCGCGGGAACCCGACATCATTCGGCTGCAGGGAGCTCAATGGTGCCCTTCTTCACCGCAGCCGTCGGCCATCCACCGCCGCATCCAGGTTCGTCGTGGCCACCGGAGTCTGACCACTTATCAATAAAGATTAACATAGTATCTTCAGCGGTATTATCTAAAACAAATTAACTGCTTGTCTGATTAGTCAGCCATTTTTTCGCACTACTCATATTTTGCTCCCTAAAATAAGTAGATAGCTGAAATTTTATTACTTATGATTATGATTGGCAATGGCATTGCGCTTGGTTCAACATTAAAAGTAATTTTGTCACATATGAGTTATGATAGGTGTTGAACTCGCTCGGGCCATTACTCGTCCGACCACTTATTAGTAAACTTTCACTTTTGATCATATTAGACCGAGGAAGATGAACAAGAAACAAATATGCTAATGACGCCAAGATGCAGAAGTAACCCACAGAATTAAGTGCCATGTATATAGAATTCATAGCATAGAACACTCGTTTCCTTTAGGGCAACCTAAGAAACACCATGAATATGTGCGCAACCAGCCCCTACCTAGCGCATCCCCTGACCCTGAGGACCTGGGGCAAACCTAACATGTGTTCTAGCTCAAACACCGCGAGCGGCATGGAAACCAACCACACCGACGAGACCGCAGCGCAGCAACCAAACAACACCGTACAGACCATCACGGCTAAATCTTTACCGTACGTAGTACTCTCTATACCTACATGTCCGTAGGGTCAAAGTAGCCTTACTGTGTTGTACGTGATGTAATTGCAGGCAATGTCCCATGCCCCCGGCACTAGCTTAGGACGATGCATGCACCCCTATTCCCTAGCTAGCTAGTTGTACTCAGTGGCGAAGCTAGGCTTTGTCATTGGGGGGGTCAGCTGACCACAATAAATTTGTGAAAACTTAGTGTTAATTACTGTTTTGTATTGTTCTTGAACGACAAAGACCCCATTGTAAATTAGTAGTGACCCGGCGCCACTTTCGTCTGGCTTCGCCGCTGGTTGTACTCCTACTAACCCCACCCTACTCCTATGTAGGAGTACGTGCTACTCCAGTAGTAATGTCAGCATCGCCGGCACGGCAAACATTTAGCTCAGAGCCGGCAAACAATGCCGGCCGCCGTGACGTCTCGCGCACAGCGGATTCCTGGGACGCGTCGAAGAAGAAGCATTGATGGTTAGTACTCGTGGGAACAGGAGCATTTTGACTCGCCGGCCAGCCTGCCGGGCGGAGGCGCGCGAAGGGGGAGGCAGGTAGCTGCCGGCACTTGCCACTACTGGGGTGGCGCGTACGTAGTTTGTACCACTGCTAGAGAAGGCTTGGCACGGCAAGCCAGGGGAGGGGAGGCAGCCAGGGATGGCCGCCAAAGCGAAAGCCTGGGGGACCTGGCCGGCGCTCGATCGGCCTGGACGGCCTGGACGTGGACGGACAGACACGAGGGTGGGGGTCACTGCCCAGTACCCACGCTCACGTTCACATGCACGGCCTCGATCAGTTCAGATCATGGAGGAATGATCGTGCCTCCATCGGGGGCCGGCCTTGGTGCCGGGGACTGACCGTGGATCTCGAAGCTTTCTTTCTTTGCTCCGGGGTCCGTGGCCCGCGTGGGTTGACGACTGGACAAGTGAGCGAGTGCGCCGTGGGGGCCGCGTGGTGTGCGATGCGATATTTGGTGGTGTGGCTGCGGCGGCTAGTGGCATTCCCTGCTGCTGCACCGCCCGCCGCCCGCCCTTCTGCGGACGGACGGAGGCCCGGCCGACCCGTCCGAGCGCCGCCGGACCCCTAGCCTGCCCATTTGCCTACTTGCCCGCACGGAACAAAAGGGTCTCGTCCTGTCATCCAGTCGATCCCACCTCCACTCTCCACGACGGCTCGCCGTAGAAAAAGCCGTGTCCGGGAGTACGTGGAGGTCAGATTAGTTCGTACTTGGGCACTTGGCAGACGCCGGACGTTCTAGGTACGTACTGGTACAGTAATACGGGACCAAGCTAGCTAGCTACTGTACTGGTCGGAAGTCAGAACAGTGCGGTGCGAGCGAGCTGCAGCAGGTCACGCGTGCACGCGCACGGCACCCGCGGCGCGTCGCCGTCCGTTCGTCCTCGGGACCCAAGAGCGAGCGGGCGGAGACCGGCCGGACAGCCTGAGCACGTACGTACAAGTCTCGCTCGCGCAGTGGCCGTCGCAGGCGTGCAGCGTCACTGCACGGCACGCAGACGACGCAGGGTCGCCGGGCCCGGCCGCACGGTGGGTGGTGGTGGTCGTCGGCAGAGAGCGATGGACACGGGCACGCTGGCCACGGGCACCCCAGGAGCCCCGCGCGGCGCCTGGTCCCTCCAGCTTTTGGCGCATCGCGCGGGGCCCTGCCCTCAGCTAGCTCGAGCGCTGGCCGTACCCGTACCCCAGCCCGGCGCGCCGTGGACGCCGCCGACGTCGTCCTCCTCCACCTGATGCACACCCCATCCCAACCCCGGCCCTCCGGATCTCGGAGCAGCACCACCTTTCCTTCGCGTACGGCCTGGCGCCATGCCATGTGTAATGTGTATACGTACGTGCCAATGCGCCAGGCACCAGAAAAGCTGGTTACGTGCTTACGGGTGGGTTCACAGTTGCGCTGGTATAAACGGTACCGACCTCCGTCACATCCATGGGAGGATAAGTTTGGTCAGAGTCGTTTTACTGAGTTTTTAGCATTCTTGTTATAGAAAATAGTACAAGAACAATATATATAAATATATTCAATAAATAGTATTTCACTTTTATATAAAATGTTTAAACAAGATCTTGTGCGACGACATACGAGGCACCCAATAAAAAAAGAGAGAATTATTTTTCTTTTGATTAATGACCGAAATAAGTAAGAGTGCTTGATTAATGACCGAAATAAATAGTATTTCACTTTTGATTAATGACCGAAATAAGTAGTACAACTTACGCGGCCCCCCGCAGGCCATATACCTCGGACATCGCGAGATCGCGAGATGCGGTCGTGAATGCAAACGTCTACTCCCTCCGTCCTAAATTAAATGTTATTTTAGATTTTATACTATAAATATAACTAAATTTATAAAAAATACATATAATATTTATATTTTTAAATAATTTTATTAAAAATTAGTAATCTTTTTAGTGATATTAGTTACTTAATATAAATATTTATATATTTTTAATATATAATTACCGAGAGTTATTTTTGGAGAAACGAGAACGACACTTATTCTAATACTGAGGAAGTATTCGCGGCGGCATACGGCGCTGCAGCTGCTGGGCCGCGGCGAGACGCACGTACGGAGTACGGCCGGCATGATCCAGTGGGCGTGTGTGCATATACGCATGTTTGCCGACGACTGTTTCACTTGTCGTGGGATGCGTGTTATAAGTTTGACTGAATTTATAAAAAATATATGTAACATCTGTATCTTTAAATAAATTTATCAAAAACTAGATTTAAAGATCTTTATAATAATATTAATTCTGATACTAATCGATGACACTTATTATTTATAAAAATTATTGATATTTATTTTCAGAAAACGAAGCGACACTTGTTTAGGGACCGAGGGAGCACGCATATATACATTCCAAAGTATACATGGCATGCACCAGTGGTACGTAAAAAAATGTCGTGACCGGGCTGCTGGCTGCTGGTGCCGACTAGATGGAACGTAACAGCGAAGAACTCGTAAGGCTGTTCCAAACATGTTTCGGCATATTGTCGACCTAGATTGCTAGCTCACCAAACAGACGCGACCAAAGGCGGCTCGATAGGTCTTTCAATTCGAGTCCTGTGAATGAGCCCTGCTGGTCCGTTGTCGTGTCCACTCTACGCCATAGCCCATAGAGGCAATGCATGGGCGCATCGCGTAGAGAGGGAACAGGCGCAAACACGTGGTGTGCTGCTTAGCGAGTACTCGTACTCGTACTCATGAGTACGTACGTGTGTGGCGGTGAACTCAGGAGTCATGAGCAGGCCGGGTACGATTGCCATGCATGCCCCGTATCTAGGGATATGTATACGTACTTGGTCTGTGTACTTGCCCATAAAATAATGGGCACACAAGGGCCATGTGTAATGTGTAGAAGTAGTAGTTTTGATTGGACAAACTCCTGAAGGACCGGATACGGCGATCAAAAGGGGGTGAATACGAGCCTTAAATTTTTTTCGAAATTTTAGGTCCTCGGTTCGGTAAACAACCCCAAGAGCTAAACCTCACAAGATGCGAGTGATACACGTGCTAAAGGGTAGCAAGATATCCCACGCAAAGTTTTAGACACAAAGGGAACCCCACGAAAGAAGATGGAAGCAAGAGCCGATCAAAACAAGCGAAGGCGTGCCTGTATTTGCACTACCGGTAGTACTGGTGTTACTACCGGTAGTACCGGTGAGATACTGGACCAATCTTTAGACCCAGAACGCGATTAGAATGCACCAACCGGTAGTACTGGCGTTACTACCGGTAGTACCGGTGAGATACCGGTAGTACCGGTGAGGTACCGGTATTACCTGTGGTTCAAAACGGTAGTACCGAAAAGAATCGCGTGGCGAATTTGCACTACCGGTAGTAACACCGGTAGTAGCACCGGTAGTACCTGTAGTATCGGACAGAAACGCGCGAAAATCGCCCGGAACAAGGAAAATTTGATTTCTCGGTCAAATCAATTTCGATTGTCACAAAATTTTAACCGTAGAGTCACAAGGCAATAGGGAAGCTACCTCTAAAAGGCCATGACCCAATTTGACACGAATCAAGAGAAATCAAGAAAGGGGTGAGAAAACCGCCAAGAACTCGCCATGAACACAAAATCACACCGATCTACTTGCTCGTGAGGAATTAGCTCAAACCCTTCGGTGGGATTGATCCTCTCACGTCATAGCTTGAATCAATGCAAGAAAAACGGACTCAAACGGTGCCAAATCGAAGAAATCCGACCACGAAATTGGAGGGGGAAAAGGAACTAGGGATGAATAACTCAAGAACAACAAAAACACAAATTCATCACGAAATTCACATGAAGGTAAAAGTCCAGAGGGCACGAGCACACTAGGGGGCGCTCTTCCCATGAACAAATCACTACAAATGTCTTACAGTGGACCTCGCATACTCTGAAAGATGGGAAACCCTAACATTGGAATGGGAGAGGTGAGACTGAGTGGAGGCAGTCCCTCTTATTTATAGTCTTATTACACAATTCCACTTCTACGCCTAGACATTCTAAGAGAGAACCACCTAGCCAGGGACATTATGGTCCAACTCGAGTTTTCCTGATCCGACGACCACCGCGCCTCCTCACCGGTAGCCTCGCTCCGAAGCGATCTCCCCGATGCCGCCACGTGCCGTCCGTCCGCATCGGGACCTCCGCCCGAGTTTTGAGGCGCAAACCCGGAAAACCTACCGCCGATGGTTTTGAGGACAAACCACCAAACCGTCCGCGAGTATCGTACCGCGTACGCATCTCCCGCCGATGGTTTTGAGTTCCAACCACCAAACCGTCGCCGATGGTTTGGAGGGCAAACCACCAAACCGTCCGCGAGTAGCTTAGCCCATACGCGTCCCCCGCCGTGTACACTTGCGCTCGTCGATGTCCCAAATGTCAGCCACCGCGGCTGGCCACCCGGCCGTCTGGTCCCTCGGTCCAAGCCTCGCGTCCGTCCTTCACTGCAACCGGTCCGTTAGTACGGCACGCCCTACTTGACCTTCTTTCGACCGCTGCCACCGCCTCCGGACTCCACACCTGCATATCACGAAGCGAAGAGACACCGTCTCGACACATAACCCTGTGCTAGGGGATTAGAAGAACCACCGAAGCAACCACACACCAAAGTGTTGACATGTTGACAATCACTCATCACACAATAAGGACGCTCCACGATGGTTATATAAAAACCATGTGTTCGCAACTCCTCTGCTCCGCGCGATCCTGTCTAAAAAAAAAAAATCTCTACTCCAGCTTGCTACCTGCCTATGTCGTCCCAGCAGCGAGAAGTGTTTAATAAGCTATCCTATTTCTTGCAAAATAGCCAAATATATATGCCAGTATAAAGTTCGTACACCGCAGAGGCCTATACAGGGTATACTGCACGCGGATGATTGTATGTACAAGACTTACGATGTATAATAGGTATCAATCCTTATATTAATTGTTGAGTATATTCCTACAGTAAACTTATCTTAATAAGACATGAATATTGCTAACTAATAGTTTCTACAAATTTTGTCAAAGCTAGTTAGAAAAGTTTGATCGGCATGCAACGAAAATCATACTTTTTTTTTTGACAGAGCGACGCGAGAAAAAACTTCGTAGTAAGTAAAAATGAAGCGTTAAATAGAATTTCACAGCTGTAGTGCTGTACTTCGTACCAAGTGACTTGTCTGACCTGTACTTTTCAGCTGGGGCAGCTATCTAGCGCCTCTTTAATGGACCGGCCAGCCAAGTACGATCGCGCGTTCGATCTACCCGACGCGACAAACAAATAAATAAATAAATTAAACCATGCATGGTAAAATGGAAAGTGCCGCGCCCTGGTTGTCAGAGAGAGAGTAGTCATCGTACACATCGCTACCCCTCCAGTCCCGCACTTAACTAAAACCAGGAAGATGTTCGTGCGTTATAACGGAAGAAAAAATAATAATACCTATAGTCTTATAGCCATCAACTCAAATGGATAATAGTTTGATTTAATTTATTTCTAAAAGTTATTTCATTTGGGCGAAGTGGATATAAGAAATAGTCTCCTAAACAATAGTTTTAGTAGGGTCTTGGTAGAGTTTGTGACCCGATCGAGGAACCAATGTTGGTCTTCATTCTAGAACACATTTAATTTGTAATTGCTGATGATTCAGCCACATATGAGTAATGGAAAGGCTTATTTCCCCTAAAAAAGAAATAATATTGACCTATCACTTGTGATTTTGCAAAAACTTTTCCTTCTTTATCCTGTTCTTCACTAAATTCATGTCGCCTTGCCGTTAACCATTGGCCACACCCACTTCTTCAGCATTTGATACTTCTACACGACGTCGACGATCTTGTTCGATTTCTTAGCATCAGAGATATTCATCAGAATAGTTTGTGCAGTTGTGATGCCGATCCTCTCCGTCGGTGTAGTATGGAGTGGTGATGCGGGGAGACTGAGAGCTCTACTTGGTATGGCGGAGCAGAGAAGCACTGAACTACTGCTCCATATTTATTTTATTTATTAGGGCCTAATTTGGTAGAGCTTTAGCAACGATAAAAATAGCTGTAGCCGGCTTATATGGTAAAGTAGATTATCTTACGGAGCCGAACATGTTTGAAGAAAAACTATGCCATAAAACAGCTTTGCCTCCTATTGAAGAGTGAAATATCTATGTTTTTTTTTCTTTTTTCCTATTTCCTTACTTTAATCTCTTTTTCCTTTTCCCTTTTCTTTTTTTTTCTATTCTCTCTCTCCCTTATCCTATATTCCCACCGCATGGAACCTCTCACCAGAGTTGCAGACGACTCTCAACGCATCGCAAATTCTTCCGTTTTTCACCACATGTCCACAGGCCACCGCTGCCTTCCCGTGCTGTCTTCCGCGCCCCTGCCCTTCCAGCCTCACTCCCTGGCACAACGGCGACCACGCCCAAGCGACCGAAGGTCCCAGCGGCAACGGCATACCTGTGGCCACAAGGGCTCGCACTCTGGTAGCCAATGTATTTTAATTCAATACAGGTTTTGTAAAACATTATTATTTATTCTCTGCATTAAATTATATCATGGATGTCACATTTAAAATATAATTAGATATATATCACTCATATTATCATTTTGCATGAATGTTCAATAGTTTTTTCATCTTGCAAGGGCATAGTTGCTAGGTCTAATAATAGGCGTGTTGACTATTGTTAACTAATATAATGGGAGAATTAGCAGAGGACGGGAGCACGTGGCGTTCCAAACACAGATCAGCTATTTTTAACCTAGACTAATGGCCACGTTTGTTTTTCTTTTCTTATTCGGACACGACATGCAGATTTTTTTCTATTCTTATTCGGTTGCGGCATGCAGACTTTTGCGGTGGTTCAATTCCTAGGCACAAGGCGGACAGATTGGGTGGGCGGATAGAAAAGCGGAGTGAAATTTTCACAGTTAAGTATATGGGGTAGAATTGCATGCCCCACTGGCCACAGGGTGTGGGCGCGGTCAAAAGCACGGGTACGGATGGCACGACCACCGCTCGTTTTGGGCTTGGGAGCACATGAACGTTCCCTTTTCCCCCGGCCCTTTGGATTTTTTTTCCCGGTGTGTGTGGCCTCGGCTTTTACCAGTTGGAGCTTCGATGCAATTATGCAAGCCGTGGGCCCACCCCACTTGTACTGGGCTTGCTTACAAAAATTTTTTTGGGTTATTGTATAGGGCAATATTTCCTTTTCAAAGGTGAGTACACAGCTAGAAAGGTGCACTCCATTAGCACCGTCACCAAGATCTTGGGATGTGTTGGGAATTTAGCGTGCATGGGAGGCTTAATAAACATAACAAACCTCGCATTAGTCTCGGCATCGGGCTACAGAGAGACGGACGGTGACACAACAGACGCATGACCATGGAAGCTATCTGTTTCGTTGCAACTGTTTTGGCATAGTGAGTCAAACAGTGTCATATATAGAGACTACTTGTCGTAAAGTCGTGGCACTTGTTAGATACTCTGTGCACTGGGTCATTATAAGCCAATAAAGGCCTCGAAATATATTGTTGCAGTAAAGCAGTACGGGTTGACCGATTGTCCGTTGTTGGGATGCACGCCATCATCGAACGATCGTGCCACGAGGCTCTATGCAAGCGTAGTATACAGCATCACAAGTAATCTGTCCTAGAGAAATCCTCAACTTTCAGAGCCGCTGTATACTACGCTTTGTGATGAACAATGAAAATATTATGGCAAACCAGTGCTCCAGCATCTTTTTTAAGCACATCCTTTAAACTCAATGATCTATCTCATTAGGAAAGATAATTTAAATACAACCCAAATTTATATGTAATTTGTACTCCTCTACCAGTCATTTTTCCAATGCCAAATCAACAACCTATGCATTTTGGATTTGAAGAAAAAGCAAAAGGAATTCTATCAATTTTATTTTCCATTTTTAGTTTATTTTTTTGTGAGAGATAATGCATATTAGACTCTAAACTTACCTCTACAATGCACACGTATGTCACTATATGGAACATAAATTAATGTAAGCTATTAATTTTTCCCAATTTCAGATCAGGTTGTCATAAAAAACAGATCAAAATACTCCTAAAATCTATGAAGAAATACTGACGGAACCTTTCATGCACCAAATACGATCGGTGCAATGATGACATTGCACCCCTTAGCGAAGATGACTCCCACTTCGAGCCCATTTCATCCTCTCGTCTTTCGGATTTTTTTAGACTTGATATGCGAGTTGCTCCACCGATTTAGCGCCTTGCGTCATTTTTATGTTAACTCTTTCATTTAATAAAGTGTTGTGTCATATTTTTGATGACATGGTAAGAAATTAATGATACGCTAAAGCCTAACCCCAACAAAAAATAATTTTACGTAGTAAAATTTTGTACTAATATATGAACCGTCATCATTATTTTAATATCAATTTTTTATTAACAATTTTTTTGTGTCCTACCATGAAAAAAGATCGAGCTCAATTGATCCATGGTTCACAACCATTTTGTTTCCTACCAAAATTGATAATGTATCATAATTAGCATGCCAAATCTATAGGAAATGTTCTGCTCTAAGTCTTAGTAACTTGTATTTGAATTTAAAAATCTTTCATTAACATGGCAAATGTTGATAGCCAAACAAGCTTGCTCATCTCATCTTATATATAATATAAATACGTAGTTAATAATGGCTAGAGGCCGCACATATTTAGTACATCGCCGTCGAACAAAAATCTCTTCGTGAGAATGTACTAGAGCGCGCAGGTGCCGTAGCAGTAGCACGTGGGTGGTGGAGCCGTAGTAGTGATTCAGCGGACACGCGCGCGTGTGGAGACTGTACTGTACTGTACTGTACTGTACTACTCCCTTCTTCACCTAAAAAAACGCACATTTTGATTTTTTACTGATCATTTATCTTATTTAAATTTTTATTTAAATAATAAAATAAATAAATTATTATAAAAATATATTTAATAATAAAATAAATCATAACAAAATAAATAATATTTATTTAAATTTATAAATAAAACGAGTAGTTAAATGGGAAACGTAAAAGTTAAAATATGTATTTTTTTTAAGACGAATGGAGTACATACATACGCTGCCGTAGCAGTACCTGTGCGCGCCAGTATCACTGATTCACTGCATGCTGTTGTTGGAAGTAAAAGGTGAAAGCGTGGACGAGAATATCCCTGCTCCTCCTCTGCTACGTCCCGTCATGTACGTACCAGTCAAACGTGTTTTCAATGTCGCCTCGAATTACCCAGCAGCCTGTCACTCCCATAGCCATTTTTTTAAAAGAAATCTTAAGCCGTCGACGAATAAAAGCTCAGAATGGATGCATGTAACCAGCGACGCCAGAAAAAACTTCGTAGGATTGTTTTACTCCCTTCCTATTAAAAAAACTAACCTAAAAAATACTATAACATTTCATTTTATTTAATAAATATTATTAAATTATGGGTTAACTAGACTTAAATAATTCGTATTGTGATTCACAACTAATATATATAATTAATTATTTATTTTATTAATATTTAATACTTTATACATATGACATAACATTATTTCAATATGATAGAGAATCTTAAAAAAAATTCAACATTTGCTGAAACTAAACAAGACCCATATAAGCAATACTCCCTCCGTCCCTTATTATATGTCGTCGGAGCTATAAGACGTTGTCCCGTATTATTTGTCGTACGCTATGCTCTGCAGGGTGCACAGCTAGCGCACTGTCGTCTATCTTGCACTGTCGCCTGTCTTATCTCTTCCCTTCTCCACTCGTGGCCGGACACATGCACCCAACTTTGACCGAACAGAGCAAAAGTCGGTATTAATTGTAGTCCATTCAAAATTATAGAAGTGAATCATTGCTATACTTAATAGTGTACAGGCTTTTGCCGCTTTTTCTTGTTATCTGTGTCAGCTCGTGGACGACGGATAAATAGGGACTGAGGGAGTATCTATGATCTACAATAAAATGTGTTTTTACAAGATAATCAACGTATCTGGAGAATATTTTTTCTACAAGTACAATATAGTGTGGGTTCTTTTTTTTTTTGTGTGTGCAGGATTCGTCTCGTCGGTCTCGGTCACGTCCCCGCACGCTAACCTGATGTGACAATATATCGATCTGCGTACATGTCCTTTTCCTCGTCCGTTTTTTTGGCATATTGCCGGCCCTATTTCGGGTCGGTGTCACGCCCCCCGGCTGGTCCCGGTGTGTGATCCGGGAAGGGTTGGGGCCGTGGTGCGTGTCCGGCGCTCGCGCAGCCGGGTCGGAGGTCGGAGCTGACCGGCTGGCCGTGTGGCCGGCCGTGACCAGTGGTGCGCGATCGTTTGGTTGTGGCAGGTTAACTTCGGAGAGGGTCCCTCATGTGCGTGCCATCTAGTGCGCCGTGTATATCTAGTAATCTCCTGATCGAGTGTTTCATTAACACATGGATCGTTTTCACTGAGCGTGGGTGTATAAATGGAGAAAAATCTTATCCGGGCCAATGTGACTGGACTCCAATTCTTCTAAGAAGGATTCTGGCACTACGTGTGCCTTCTCGGGTGGAGCTGAAGTCATCCGGAAAACTTTTGGCAAAAACGGTTGTGTTAGTTGTGAAATAATCCATTTATGAGGCGAAGCTAAATGAACACATTTTACGGCTCCGATTTCTTATAAAGACAGTTTTTGGATCATTCGGCCTTCGAGTAACAAGCTAGTTTTGTAGATGGCCATTAGATGATACTATCTGCAAAGAGTCGTGGAAAGGCAGTGCCTCAACAAAGAAGAGAGGTACATAAGGTTGTGTTGGATTGCACTGTCTAAGTTTATTATCCACTAAACTTTAGCTCTGGAGGCTCCAAATGGATTGTTTAAGGTATATGTAAAATTTTGGTGCACCCCACAAAAATAGCATTAGCTTGTTAGACCACATAATTGTTTTTTTTTTCAAAATTAGAGAGATTTTGCAGGAGCCTAATATGCCAATACACCCGTAAAATTTTAGGGTTCATTGCGGGTAACACACCAGCTAATATTTTATTTATTTCTTATATTTGCGGAGAGAGAATGTGAGAGCTTATCCATTACCATTATAAATCTAGCAATTGAAGTTTTTCTAAGAAAGGTTCACATAATTCTTTTAGTACAAAGTGTAGTTTTTGAAGTATTTATCACCTCGAAGAAGCCGTATGCTATTTAGGGGGAACATTTTGTAAAAAAAGCAAAGACTGTCATAAGCTGTCGAAACAGGGCCAATTATCAGGTAGTACTGGTATGATCTAGTAAGCAGTACTATCAAACATGTTTGCTGGTCACCACGCACCAGCAACGCCACCGCACACGCAAGTCTGTACGTACGCGTAGATAGATACGCGATATGATGCCCGGGGACGCACTGCGCGCCGCTAAAAGTAACGTGAGTACCTGGGGCGTCGTCGCGGCAAAGATGCCATTGCCCATTGATACCGTCTACTAGCTAGTCCGAGCAAGAGCGGCGGCGGCAGTACGTGTTATCTCCATCCACATGGTTGTGCCCGGAATGGCTGACTCGCTAGATTACCCAGCTGAGGAAGAAAAGGCTGGATAGGCGTAGGCCGGATCCATCGATCGATCACAGAAAATCTACAGGGGCCCGGGTACGAGATATTTGTGGCCTGCGGAGTGCTCGGAAAACACGGTGGGCGCTTTGCCGCTTCAGGGACGAGGCGGGCGAGTTGAGGCGAACAAACCAAACCAAACGACGCAGACGATAGTGTGCCAAGAAAGCCTCACGAGATCCTGCTCCATCGGTCTGCGCACCACTATAGCATATACCCCTAGTCCAGCCCTACACGTGTACTGTAGCACACATACCAGCAGCACCAAGAGGAGATCGCTCCCGGCTCGCTCGTGGGCAGAATCTATTCCGCGCACAGTTCTCCACATGAAAGAAAAGCAGCAGCAGCAGCTAATCGCCCTCCTGATGCTGAAACCCACGCGAATTTGCGAGTAAATTACGTTGCTCGAAGCGCAACCAAACGGGGTTTTTGAACCTTGGGGCAGAATCTAGAGGGCAAGACTGGACAAACACGTAGCAGTGGCCAGCCCGAGGCAAACCAATGGTTCGCGATGGCGCGGGCACTGCCGCAGAGTGACCACTGGCACGCAACAGAGTTGGCCCACGCGGTCGCCAGTGACCAGTCAATCCATCCATCCGTCCGTCCGTGGACGATTGGATGGAGAGGGTGGTGGACAGTGGCCTGCTGGTGGTGCCGTGCGTGGTGGACTGGTGCCTGGTGCATCTCCACGCCCTCCTCCGTCACGGCCGGCCGGCGGCCGTGCCCGACTGCCCGTGGTCCGTCCGTGGCTACCCCTGACGGCAGCGGCGGACCGGGTCGGGTCGCTTGCGCCCCCGACAGCCGCTTACATGAGCCCATGAAATACGGCTTTTTTTATGCGACTCCCACGGCTCGCTTTCCAGCTTTCTTTTTTATTATTGCTGCTCACTGCGTTGCACGCACTACCCCCACCCCCCCACCCCCCCTACGCTACAGTACACGCTTTTTATTTTATTATTCAAAAACTGGGCTGCCTGGGCGCAGCGGCGGCCAGAGTCTCCAGCCACTCCGCGCGGCACTGTGGCGACCAACTCGCAGTCTCGCCGCGCCGCCCGCGCCCGCACCCGCACACGGGCACTCGCTGCTGACGCTTCCGTCTTCGCCCCCTGCCCGCTCGCTTAAATGCCCCAGACCTAATCATTCCCACCCCTCCTACTACCAGTTCCCCCACCCCGCTCCCTTCCCCCTTCACTCTCTCTCCGTGGTGCCCCTCTTCCCACCCCCACCACCTCTCTCTCTCTCTCCTCACACACGCGCACCATGGCGATCTCCGAGCTCGGGTGAGCTGACGAGGTAGGCGTCCCGTCCCGGCCCCGTACCCAGTACCGTTGCCTGCCTCTGGTGAATGAGCGTCGGCTCGGCTCGGTGCAGAATGCGGCCGATTTGAGGAAGGCGGGATGAAGGGCGCGATGGATGCGGGTTCGGGAGGATTTGCGAGGAGGCTGTAGAGGTTAGGTTTCGGTGTGCCCCGGCCGGGTCGTGGGAGATGAGCTCCTCGTCCGCGGCCAGCATCGGGCAGCCGCCCCCGCCGGCGCCCGCGCCGCCCCCGGAGGAAGGTGCGTCGCGTCGGTGCCTGGCTGCCTGGCTAGGTTTCACCTCCCTGTGCTGTGCTGTTGGTTTCGGAATCGATTCGGTTCTGCTTGCTTACGGTGGCCGCGCTGTGAACTGTGATGTGCAGAGAAGAAGTGCCTCAACTCGGAGCTGTGGCACGCGTGCGCCGGCCCGCTCGTCTGCCTCCCCACCGTCGGTACGCGCGTCGTCTACTTCCCGCAGGGCCACAGCGAGCAGGTGAGTCAAACTCCTCGTGCCGTCTCCCTCGCTCGCCCTCGCTGCTGCTGGTGATGGGCTACCAGCAGCCCTACCACCACCTGCATACGCATACGCTGGGGAGTTGCCTTGCGTTGCGTGCGAGGTGTTGTTTGCTTTGCCTCACCTCACCTCACCTCACCTCGTCTTCGGGTGCGGTTGCTTTGATGCGAGGTGTTATTTGCTTTGCCTCACTTCGTCGGCTGCGGTTGCTTTGATCGCTCTCGCTTGCGTTGCGTTTCTGTGCCTAAGCTAATGCGTGTGGACGCGTGTGAAGGTGGCGGCGTCGACGAATAAGGAGGTGGACGGGCACATCCCCAACTACCCCAACCTGCCGCCGCAGCTGGTCTGCCAGCTCCATGATGTCACAATGCATGTGCGCGATTTTCTCTCCCTCAAAAATTCCTTAGATGCGGCGATTCGTCGTCTGCTCCGTTCCTCTACCTCATGCGGGTGCTAAGCTGAGCTCAAATATACATGCAGGCGGATGTGGAGACGGATGAAGTGTACGCCCAGATGACGCTGCAGCCGCTCAACCCAGTAAGGCACCGGGGCTTGATGGTGCTCCGTCGCTGTGCTGTGCTTCTGATGTATGTCTATTGACTTTGTCGAGTTCTTATATATGGTGTGTCGGCTGTGTTCGTCTGTGCAGCAAGAGCAGAACGACGCGTACCTGCCGGCGGAGATGGGAATCATGAGCAAGCAGCCGACGAATTACTTCTGCAAGACGCTGACTGCGAGCGACACCAGCACGCATGGCGGGTTCTCTGTGCCCCGTCG
>CM041640.1:2410249-2420948 GCA_023333625.1 Bothriochloa decipiens
TGAATATGCTCCAGCTGATTTTGATATTCGGGCCCATCATGAAAGTGAGCAGTTCAACAATGGAATGGGTGAGAATGGGCGGATTGGACACTATGATGGCTATGAGAAGAAACGTCGTAGATCCTCATCTGAGAGGAGCTTAGACAGACCTTACCATCCAGACAGAAGGTTTCTCCACAGAGAGCTTGATCGCGATGAGATAGATGGATCAGATCTACGCCATCAGCTCCGCAGGAGAAGAATAAATGGGCCTTCAACAGCCATTAGCCCAGAACGGGCTAATGGGGACCGGCAATGGAGGGATGAACACTACAGAGAAAGGCCACATAGTGGTCACCACACGCACAGAGATCGCTATCAGGGCCCACGAGGAAGCACTCTGAGTTCCCGTCTGCAGGCCAGAATAAAGCTTCCTCGAAGATCACCTGATAGAATTGATACTCGCTTCGAGGATGAGCGAGACAGGAGGAGACTCCGGGAAAGATTTTCTCCAGCTAGGCGTATGGATTTTTATGGTGGTAGGCATCGGGAGGCTGGACAGAATCAAGAAAGGAACCACCGGAGGTCAAGTGAGATTGTCTCTATTGTCAGGCATGCAGATGGTCTCTCTGCTAGAAGAGATGCAGTGGATTCAGCTCATTTTGCTGCTCGCAGAAACTTGGGAGAGCCAAGGAAAGCAAATGGAATTGTGGAATCCGAAGCATCTCTTGATTTTGAGGGTCCTAAACCACTAAGTGTCATCTTACAGAGAAAAAGAGAGGCAGCACAGGGCAATAACTCATCTTCCAACTATGAGAAATCTGCTGAGGTTGCAGAAACTGAGAAGAAAGGCTGTGACAACGTTACCAGCTCTGCAGATTGCAAGAGTGGTTCAGGTGACGAAGAGTATAAAGAGGAAGATCATATCCCTGTGGATGCACACAGGCAGTCAGTTGAGTATGCTGCTGAAGTGGACGCAGAAGGAAATCAAGAGGAAGATAACTATGACCAAAGAGAGGGTGAGTCTGACGACTACGAGACAATTGAAGGTCATGACTACAAATCTGAAGATGAAAATGCATACCAAGATGACGAAGATTTCGACGATGATGACGACTTTGCTCAGAAAGTGGGCGTTGTATTATCTTAAGCGCTGTAGTGTCATTGGTTCTGTTGCTTGAAGCAAAGAGCTCTAGATTTTGTCATCGGTTCTGTTGCTTGGGGCAAAGAGCTCTATGTTTTGTCACCATTTCTGTTGCTTGAGGCAAAGCTGAAATGCCTGCTTTGCTTAGTGCATCTCTTGGGTGACTCCATCTGGCGCCTTATGTTTCCTTTTATTTTGATAGTGCCAAAGCCTATTATTTTGTGAGGCTGATTACTGATAATTATAGGTCAGATAAGAAGCGAGGTAGCATTCATAATCGATTTGAGGTTTACATGTAAACAGCTGTAATGTTCAGCATATCTGACCTATCGGACTTTGTATTGTATTAGTTTCCTTACTAATACAACCCCCAAAAGGGGCATTTTGCTTACAACCTCTGTATGATGTTTTTATGCACGAGTTAGCATGGCTGTTGCCTTGTTGGTTTCAGTGGCTGCATACTCATGATAGCTTGCTTCTTTTTAGGCGAGTAAGCACAAGTTTTGAATGCAAAATTGCAGTGAGATGTGTTTGTTACTTTTTGAAAATGAAATTATGTGCTGTAGGTTTTTTTTTTACAACAGTTATGTACTGTAGTTGGACACAGTTGAATGCAACAAGAGCTGAATAGATGCCAATGCGCAAGGTCCCTTTAGCATCGGCATCTGAGCTCCCAACTTCCTAAGTGCAACAAGGTCAGGATCTTGTGCACTTGTGGTACAGTTGAAAGGTTCGCCCCGCTACGCATGGGAGCACTATTATATCACGTAGCTCTCGAAATCACATGGTGGTGTGCTGCCTGATCTGCATAATATCCGCTGGCAGATCAGGGAAGATATCTCCTCTACTAGCCACTGATGTAAATCGTTATTCAGCTCAAACCGCCAGGCATTTGCAGGATCAAGTTGTTCAAAGTAGAGGCGTCAAAAAAGTTGTTCAAAGTAAACGATTTGCAGTTTTGCACGATCTGTACATCATCATCACGAAAAGATCGAAAAAACACCTATTTTCTGCCTCGTGACAGAAACTTTGCCGGCCAGGAAAGTCGATCGGTGAGGGATTTCTTGGACGCATGATTTTCAAGAGAACCGAAAATGAAATTTATAAGAACTAATTTAGTTTTACAGAGAAAACATGATATTGTAATTCTAGATAACTTTCAAGAGCCTAATACTCTGGCTGCATCGCGTGATTGCTGATGAGTGAATAAAATCACCATTCAGATATCTATGAAAATATTTCTCAGAAAAATAAAGTTTTTTTAACAAAACAAAAGAAGACAGGCGTAGAAGACAAATGAGAGCCAGGTTTTTTCCGGATGACTTTCCAGTGGCACATATAAAACACAAGTGCTCCCGGAGACTAGAGACAGTAGAGACGAAGGAGAGGCTTCTAGACTCCGAGCTCGACGAAACAAGCCGAAGCGTCGTCTCGCCTGCGCGGTCGCGAGCGTGCGAGGGGGATTAGGGATGGCGGCGAAGAAGGTGCTCATGCTCTGCGGCGACTACACGGAGGACTACGAGGTCTCTTTCTTTCTTTCTTCCCCCCTCTTCTCGCTTCGTCTCCTGCTGAATTACTTGAGATTGGATCGAGAATCGGCCCTGGATTGCTGTATCCTGAAACAAAATTGGTTCTTGAATTGATGCTGGGTTAGGTCATGGTCCCGTTCCAAGCGCTGCAAGCGTATGGGGTGTCCGTGGACGCCGTCTGCCCTAGCAAGAAGGCCGGCAACCTCTGCCGCACCGCCGTCCATCAGGGGATCGGCCATCAGGTACCTTGGATTGATCTCCCTGTGTTCTACTTTTTTTTTTCTTTTTGCGTGGTCGCGTTCCGTTGGTTAGGGTAGTTATGCTGTTTTGCTTCTAGTGAGATGATGAGTTGGACCAAATGAAGCTGTGTAGAAAACTTGTTAGGCGTTTATTAGATTGACAGTGAAGAGTGGAGGCTTGCATAAACTAGATTGGACACTGCATCTGGTTTATTCACCACTCCATAATATTCAGATTCCAGGAAGAAGTGTAGTTACTGCTGTGACTGAACTGTATAGGCAACTCGTGTTTCTTTAGCCAGCCAGGGTAGGTGAATGCCTTTTGCTTCTTTAGAAGTAGCTGCCAGGATGAACTAGTTTGAGGACACGCAGCTGCTGGAGACCTGCACTTTAAATTTAGATGATACAGGGCCTCTCTTCATTTAATCGCATTTTAAACATTGGGAGAACTGTGAGTGTGTTGTAAATCTGCAGGGTCTACTGTAAAATGTAAAAGGATTCCAAACTTGCGTGCATAGTACTGATTTCTATATATCGTTGTCATGTAAGATTCCACATATTTAGCAACCATAACGAAGTTTTGTCCAGGTATTTGAATTGTAGTTGTTGGAGTTCATGTATGATCACATATCTGGACACTTGTTTAGGAGATAGTTATCTGGCTTATATCCCTGCCTGCAGAACCTGTTCCCAAAAGGCGTTGCTTTGTATAGTATGTTTTTCCTTGAGGCCCTGGTAGTATTGTAATAAATCAACAACACTGCTCTGTTATGCTTCTTTTGCTTACTTCCTGTGGTATCTACACTGATATGGCTTAGATCAGCCGCAAGAATAAACAGTAGTGTTACTCATCTTGCTTGCTTCGTGTTACCTTACTTTTTATTGCTGCTCTTACAAGCCGGCACTCATTCTTTCATTTGCATATTTCACGCAGACATACTCCGAGACAAAAGGTCATAATTTCACACTGAATGCTTCATTTGAAGAGATTAATGCTAGTGAATATGATGGATTGGTAATTCCTGGAGGACGTGCACCAGAATATCTTGCAATGGATAGAAAGGTGCTTAGCCTAGTCAGAAAGTTCTGTGACGATAAGAAGCCTATTGCATCAGTTTGTCATGGACAGTTGATTTTAGCGTCAGCAAGAGTCGTTGAGAACCGTACCTGCACAGCATATCCAGCTGTAAAACCAGTTTTGGTTGCTGCTGGTGCTAAGTGGGAAGAACCTGATACGATGGCAAAATGCACTGTTGATGGAAATCTCATCACTGCAGCGACTTATGAGTCTCATCCTGAATTCATCAGCCTATTTGTTAAAGCACTTGGAGGTTCAGTGTCAGGCTCAGACAAGAAAATACTCTTCCTATGTGGGGTATGTATTGAGAAAAATACATGTTCCTAAGTATTTCCATATTCGTATACACCTTTCAATCTTATTTTATACTTCACACACTCAACAACTAGGATGAAGTCAAACAGGCTTCCTCAGACAACCTAATTCATATTCTTGATCTTTTTGTATATCTTATGTATCACAAGCAGTTACTGCTGTGCTGAAATCGTTTTTCCTTAATTGCATATAGGACTACATGGAGGATTATGAGGTTATGGTCCCCTTCCAGTCTCTTCAAGCTCTTGGCTGCCATGTCGATGCTGTTTGCCCTGACAAGGGAGCTGGGGAGAAGTGCCCGACAGCCATTCATGATTTCGAAGGCGATCAGACTTACAGTGAGAAGCCTGGCCATGATTTTACTCTGACAGCATCATTTGAAAGTGTGGATGCTTCAAGCTATGATGCACTTGTGATTCCTGGTGGGCGGGCTCCAGAGTATCTGGCTCTGAATGATAAAGTCATCAGCTTGGTGAAGGCCTTTGCGGATAACGGAAAGCCAATCGCATCGATCTGCCATGGCCAACAGATATTATCAGCTGCTGGAGTCCTTAAGGTACATCTCTACTATTTTTCTGGAGATACTTGTTTACGTTGACAGTTTGATATGCCTCACGATCTGTTTCATTTGGTGTTTCTTTTGGTTCATGTGTTTCTTGTGTGGCCTAGCAAATTTTGCTCTGAACATAAATCTTGCTAGTTTTATGGCTCCTGAACAGATGGTAGTCTAACACAAATTAATGATTGCTCCTTTTGTCCACCGACGGATCCTCCTTAGTCCTTAGGTTATACTAGTAAATGTGTGTAGTTTCTCAGAACATTTGACAGCTTCGATGTGCACTTACACTTCCTTTGTTGGTTGATATGCAGGGTAAGAAATGCACTGCATACCCAGCCGTGAAGCTCAACGTGGTGCTTGGGGGCGGAACCTGGCTGGAGCCTGACCCGATCCACCGCTGCTTCACAGATGGCAACCTCGTGACCGGCGCAGCCTGGCCCGGGCACCCAGAGTTCGTGTCCCAGCTCATGGCATTGCTTGGCATCAAGGTCTCCTTCTGAAGTCCCTTACTGCAAGGTTGAAGGAGCTCTGGCTCAACCTGGGGCACGTGATGGCATAGATTTAGATTTCCAGACAGAAGAGAACACACACTCATATGGCACCTATATAGCGACCGCTGCATCTCATCGATGATCCATGCGCAGCAAGTTTCAGGCTTACCCTTTTTTTTTTTTTTGTCAGCGCTGTGAACTGTAACGCAGATGTTTCTTCTTCTTGGTTCCTTTTTCTTGTGTCGTCCTTTTGGGATTCAAACAATAAATAAAGGCTTGTATACTGCTATGTGTTAATCTGATGCTATACTTCGAGCTGCTGGATTTTTGTCTGAATCTCCAATGAACAAAAACAGATCCATCAGTGTTAGTTCGGGTACCTGGTAAACGAACTGTGGGCTTGTCGTTTATGTGGTCAAGGCGTCAGGAGCAATTTACCACTTTTGAGGAAGACGTGATCTTTGGCCGTGCCGTGTCTGTGTCTGATGGAGCCGTTTAGGTTTAGCACGAGTGCACGACAGGCAGGCGCTCCACTGCTCCCGACGGCTTGCCTGCTTGGACCTCCGAGTGGATGATGGGATGAAAACGCGAGATTTTCAGCCATCCTCGGTAGATCGGAAACCCATATGCTTTCAATTTAATACAATATATAACTCAGCGATGATGTTATGACGGTGTTAGAAACAAATTAGAAATGCCGGTCATAAACAGCATTACGGCATCATTTTTATGGAGACGTTTTTACCGTTACACGGAAGTAGTTTCACATTCACGCAGCCTCGGCCCGGTTTGTTCACTTCGGACCGGGCCGGCCTCTCCTACTGCAGAAGACTACTTGTTGGGCTGTCTGAGTAGCGTGGGCTGTAACCTTGTTAATGGGCCGCGAGAAAACATCCAACTCCGAACGCTACGCTCCGCCCCGCTTCCGGTTCCCCGAGGGTTAGTACCACCTCGCTAGCTGAAGGCCGATGAGGCGGTCGAACGAGCTATAAAAGAAGGCGCAGGGCTCCGTCCCAAGTCATACCTTTCTCGGCCTTTTGGCTAAGATCAAGTGTAGTATCTGTTCTTATCAGTTTAATATCTGATATGTGGGCTATGTGTCCACTTTGATGTTAAATTTATTTTTTGTGGGGGAGGGGTCACTACAGTGGCTTGCCATTGGGCCTCTCGAGCGTCGCCCAGCCGTTGCACTGCTGGCCGGGCCTGGCGCACCCTAATCAATACCAAATTAAAGCGTTGCTATTCAGGAAGCTGAATACCAAGTGTTTGCTGGGCTGGCGTTGCGTCTCTAAAAACACTAATTCTGAATAGTTTTGATGGATTATGTCTCTTTTTACTAAAAGCTGTAATAGCACATCTGTTGCTGAAGAACGAAAATGAGGAAATAAAATTCATTTCTACCAGAACAATCGACAACTTCGATTGACTAACGTGCACTTACGCATCCTGACAACTGACTGACGTGCACCTACGCATCCTTTGTTGGTTGCTTGATATGCAGAACGAGAACGTGGTACTTGGGGGGCGCAACCTGGCAGGAGCCTGACCCGATCCGCGGCTGGTATGGACGGCAAACCTTGTCACCGGCGGAGGCTTGGCCGGAGCACCCGGAGTTCGTGTCCCAGATCACGTCGTTGATCTTCATCGACGTCTCCTGAAGTCCCAACGGAAATTTGAGGTTCAACCTGGGGCACGTGATGGCATGGCTTTAGATTTCCAGACAGGAGAGACACACACTCGTATCTATAACGACCGCTGCATCTCATCCATGATCCATGCGCCGTAAGTTTCAGCCTTACCCTTCTTTGCAGCGCTGTGTAACTGTAATGCGGGTGTTGTTTCTTCTTCTTGGTTCCTTTTTTTTTTTGTCGTCCTTTCGGGATTCAAACGATAAATAAAGGCTCGTATACTGCTACGTGTTAATCTGATAGTACTATACTTGGAGCAATTTTTTTTGGTTGACTCTCCGATGAGCTAAAGCCTAAAATAGATCCAGCAGCGTCAGTTCGGGTAGTTCGTGAAGGAACAACGATATGGACTTGTTCATTTCTGTTCGAGGCGTCAGGAGCAATTTATCAGTTTGAGGAAGATCTGATCTTAGAGCGTGCCGTGTCCGTGCCTGCATGGAGCTCCGAGCGTGTCCATTGCGGAGGGAGTCTGCTGGAGCACCTAACGATGGGATGAAAACGCGGTCGTTTATAACTCAGCGATGATGTGAAACAAATTAGAAATTCCGATCATGAACTCATTTTCTATGGAGACAACTCCCCGGCCCGGTTCCAGTCCCAGTGCCAGGCATCTGCTATCACAGTGCCCTCGGCCTGGCCGTTCTTTACGCATTGGCTGGAACAAGTCGTGCAGATGGCTGGTGAGTGTGGCTGCGAGAGGAGGGAGTGTGGCTGCGAGAGGAGGGAGGGTCCCCGAGAAGGAGAAAAATGATCTGTATGTATTTTTTTTATTTTCTTTTGCTTTTGAAGTTTTGAGAGGAATTTAAAGTGAGGCGATTTGGGTACGATGACTATGGTTTTGTGGGAAATGTCACAATTGCAACTGTAAGGGAGGTTTTCGTCAACGAGGCTTCAGCAATGTACCCAACACCAACAAAAACAACTTTGTTGGCTTGAGCCACCATGGTAAACCACAAAGAAACCAAGCGCTTCAACAAATGCAAAGGAGGCATGCATCTGCTTCCTGATAGTGGTTTATCAATCATGATAGTGGTTTATCAATCATCACACAGCCGAGGAGAAGCGGAAAAGACAAAAAGGATTTCAAGAAGCCGGTTCGGGTAAAAGCTGATTCATTAAATTGTAGCTGTACAATTAGAGATCTATCGGCATTTTGAGCGACGTGGACGTTGGTTTTGGCGGAGGAGCAGGGACCCCTTGTTTACAGTCATATTTGTTTCTTATGTGACAAAATGAGGTCCGCCGGTCAATAATGGTAAGATTAATTTAAAATAGCGGTTACTTTTGTAAGAGAGGAAAGACACCTACTTACTATCTGTTCTTCCCCTTCAACTTCGCCTCGTCCACCACCACACCACACATTATCTTCTCCTTTGTCAACCCACCTCCCCTCCTCTCATCGAGCTCGAGCGCCGGTGCCTCCGTGCGATGTCCGCCTTCTCATCAGACGGGAGTGACGGAGCGGCGGTGGGCTTGACATTATCAACTAACATGGTACTAGAGGTCACCTCCTGAGCGCTAGTGGCGGGCACCAACCTAGCAATTTCGTTCTTCTCCTCAGGAAGTGGGAGCGTTGGAGTGGCAGCACCAACCGCCGGAAACAACCCAGTGCTAGCAGCGCCGGCGGCAACTGTGCGATGTCGGCCTTGTCAGCTAGCGGGAGCAACGAAGTAGCGAATGGATGTGGCTTGGGGGGCAACGACAGCATCGCTTGTCTCGTCGCCAAGCTTGGCCTGGGCGTTGATCCGGCCACCATCTTCAACAGGGTGATAGAGTTGCCTAACTCGCTCGATGTTGGGGCACTAGAGCACGGGCTGCTCATCTTCAACACTGCCATTGATGCGGAGGTCGTCGCCGCTGACCCCAACAACTTGCGCTCCCTCTTATTGAGTTAAGGTTTCTTCCGCAACTAAACTTCGTCAAGCCTTGTGTCTTGCCCCACCGACATCAAGGAGCACCTGGCTCTCGTGTCACCCTTGTCTACCTCATGCCAACCACCCCACTGAAAGACACTCGAACGATACTAGATATGGAGAATCACCTTCTAGTGCAGCCCAAAATGGTGATCTACAATCACCCCGTCCTTGACAACAAATTGGCGGCTTATACAAGGGCGAAGCAACTTCGCGATGAGATCACAAGTACGCGTCTGGAGATGGAGGCTAACAGAGTCAACTTAGAGGCTACCAACAAAAATCCGTAGAGGAGCCTATAATTAGGAAAAAGAACACTAACACGTCTACACGGAGAAAACACCGCCTTCCACCAGTGAAGTATGCTGACGACCACAAGAAGCATGCTCATCGGCCGAAAGGCTGCTCAGGGGTTGGCGATGTATTGGATTAGCTGTGATGCATCATCATGCATGAGAAACTCAATTTGACGTGATGTTCTAGGTGTTTGGAATGGTCCTCGCCAGTGAAGAGGTTACATCCTAATAATCTCTAGATTTACCTATATTGCTATGTATACTGAGTTATTCTATGTTATGCATGTCTAAGTATTATTAACCTTCTGCCCCATATTCAGTTGTTTCATAGCTTATCATCTATCACCAACCCACTACATGCATCACTTGGGAAAAATGATTTGTTTTAGCAGCTTTGTTGGGTTGTAGCCTTTCACTACTATCCTAACCAACTAGGATGAAAGTTCATTCTTCATAGGGGTGAGGGTGGAAGATTCCTTCATAGGGGTGAGAGGAAGCTTACATAAGAAAGATAGAGAAAGATTAGGGTTAGGGGGGAAATCTGGAGAGCCCTTTTGCCTCTACCCCTTGTGTTCTCTATTTATAAAGGATATGGGAGGAGGCAATCTTCCTCCCTAGCATCTTTGGTTCATGAATTTACATTTGGACTAATGAGTAGCTGGGTCTTTTTACACAGTGGTGGGTATGCATAGTTGTACCTACCCCCGATAGTAACCTCTTAGCCAATAGGCTTTGGTTGATACAACAATGCCTAGTCACTACAATAGCTGGAAAAGGTTAAAGAGTACTAACTCCCTAGTTAATCCTAGGCTTCAATTGGTTTCCTCAAAACAGGAAGCGCTTCAACAGCGAGGGTTAGAGGCGATAACATGATGATGATGACTTGTCAATTGAGAAGGTCAATGACTAAGCTCTTGCTTGACTCAATTGCTACAGCTATCTTCTTGTCGGAAGCGGCTCTTTAATAGCCGAAGTAGTTGTAGAAAGCATTCATTGTAACAGTTGTGGTCGTTGGATGTAAATACAATGGGAGTTGCCACCAAAGGTCAATAATGACACATTTTTTGAGGTGGACATGGATAGAGTAGTTGTCGCAGCTAGCGAGGCTTGCCTCCTCCGGCTCATGAGCAGCAGGCAATGTAACAGAACCGACCAATTTATTAGAGCACAAGCACATAATCCGCCATTAATTCAGCAAATCATATGATTGAGACCTAATAAACCCGGTAGTCCGTGAAATCTCGAAGGATTTAAAACTTTTTCGGCACGACCAAGATCGTAATAGTTTAGCGATTCCATTCACAAGTACACAGTTCGCACATAGTTTAAAACATCATCGGAGTACGAAATAGAGTTATTACAAACCAGTTCAAATTCAAATAAAAGCGAAAGCGATTTAAGTTCAAATACCACACACACATATTTGAAATACAGTGCCAGGTCCTTGGTTCACATCCAGCAAAAGCAT